>VWZY01000369.1:136063-149513 GCA_013399075.1 Chloroceryle aenea | reverse complement strand
GGTTGCGAGGCCTCTCTGCTGGCAGCCGCCACTCGCCTCCCAGCTTTCTCCTGGCAGGGAGCACCCCGGCCGGGGCAGGAACGGCAGCTAAACCGGTGTCCGTTCTTACTTAGTTCCCGTGCTCCGCTTCCAGAGCAGTCATCGAGCGGGTGCAGCCGGCCGTAGCCTGTGCCGGTGATAGCTTGGGCTGCAGAACCCAATAACCCAAAGCCAACTATTTGAGCCCAGACCGGGGCTGTGCTTGACCAAACTGGTTTCTGTCGTTTGCTGCCTTCTGGCTGCACCTTCATTTAACTAGCAAACCTGGTTAGCTTTGCGTGCACACATACATACATCCCTGCTTATACACACACACGGTGTGCCTGCCGACGGAAGGAAGAGGATCACTCTCTTCCAGATGACCACTTGAAGCCCTAGAGCATGAGGTGTGATTACAGCCCTTGTGCGAGTGTAGGCGAGCGAGTGTTGGCAGCTCGTTTTAATGCTGGACATTGAATTGCTCTGTGCTTCCCCACAGGGCTGCTGTATGCTAAGTGCCTGTCTCTGGTTGCTACAGACAGGTTTGTGTTTGTAAATGTGTGTGTGTGTATAAAAAACTGCTCTATAATCAATTTATAGCTAACCATGTGGTGTAGTTTGTCACACATATATTGATTATAGTGCAGTTTAAAACAAGCTTATATAAGTGACATTTTAATACTGTTTAAGCATTGTCAGCTCCTAGTGGTGCTGTGGAATTGCATGGGACAGGGTAGGAAAGCTGTGTAGAGAATTCAGACCTCTTACAGACCTACCCTGCCCGTCAGGGTGCCAGAGTGCCAGGCAGGGGAGATGATGGTGCCTAGCCTCTTAGGTGTGCTAGAGGTGCTAAGGAGTCAAGATCACAGCAGTAGTTTGATTTCTGTTTGAGCAGGGATGTGGGAAATAAGTTTGGATGGAGAGGGGGTAAGACAGGCTCTTGGAGAGATGGAAGGAAAGGCCAAAGTTGGTGGGAGAAGTGAGAAAATGGATGTGGACAAAATTCAGAGTTGAATGGGAGAGCAGCGGGGTCAGCAGGAAACAGTGTGGACAGGGGAGGGTTGGATGGTGTCATAAAAGAGAAAAAAAGGTCCCAGGTTCACGTGTGAAGTAGAAATGGTGAATGTGCATTGACAGCTCCAGCTGAGCACGTGAGGCTCAGGGTCGGGGTGGGGGGAAGAAGGGCAGCTGTTGAAGGGTGACCTGAAAGAGTCCAGAGAAGAGCTGGTCTGAAGAAGGTTGGTTTGATCAGGGGCTGCGTTCAGTGCTTTCAGAATTGAGTTTTCCAGTGTGTCTGGGGAAGAGTTTGTAAAGAACTCTTTCATCCCTGTTTGACCCTTCCTGCATGCTGGAGGAGTTCGGAGCCTGTTGAGTTAGTAACAGCATCCCTTCCACCCAGCATTGTCATCTCCATCCCATCTCAGCACCCTGAGGTGCTCTGACTGTTAAAATCCACACGGTGGGGTTTTGTAGTCACACCACCCTCCTGTTAGTGTCCCTTCCTGAGCTGGGCCCCGCTGCTGCTGTTGGAGAAGAAAGGTGTAGGTGTCCAGGCTGTCCTTTCCCATGATATATTCCATCCCGTGTTTCACCCTATGGTGACCTAGGGGAAGGTTACAGCTCCCTGGGAGGTGAGGCCTGGGACGCTGAGTGCCAGGGTCACTTTAACATCATAACAGTTATAAAAACACTTCTGAGAAGTCATTTGCAGTGTGGGGGAAAAGTTAATCACTTGCTCTGTGAGTCACCAGCTAATTAGATCAAGACATTTCTCCACGTGAAGGCCGTGGCTCTTTAAAGTGACCCACAGTGCTAATGCCAGCCAGCAAAACCCAAATATCTCCATTTCACTCAAGAAGCTCCAGGATCAGGCAGAGGGCAGATTTTGCCAAGTCATAGCAGGGACAGGTGCAATCACAGTGATTCCTTCTGGGGGAAAAGGGAATGGGAAGCAACCCTGTTGGGCATCTCTCGGAGCTGCTCACGCATCTCCAAGGTACTGTGGTAAAGGGATTGATGCAAGACAGGGAGTTGTGCTGTCTTTGATTGGTGGCATCTTCCTCCCATTGGAGCCCTTTCCCTCTTTTCTTAACCTAAAAGACAGAGGGTAGAGTGATTTTATTTTTTTTTCCTTAATTTTGCAGCAGTTGTGCAACTCAGACTTGGCACCTCTCGAGGAAGAGAGCTGCAGATGTGTTTTCTCACAACAGCTTGGTTTAGGACAGGCTTTCTAAACAGTTTATTTTTAATAAGCCTACAGTAAACTGGTCCTGAGCAAATAAAATTGGCTTTTTCTGCCTCAGTCTGGGGCTGTACCCCTTAACAAGTTATGTCTGGAATCCTAGGAATACCTTTATAGAAGAGCACCCAGGAAAACATGAATGGGCAGAGGGGAACTCAGGTTGCTGGATATTTTATTTGTGATGAACTTCATGTCATCTGGGACACCACAGCAAGTGGGAAGAATTTGACCAATACAGGAACATGTGCTGGGGATCATCGTGCTTTAGATGCTTGACCAAGCAAGAGTTATCTTGAAACTTGCCTTGCTGGTCCCAGCTTAGGCCTGGCTCTACAGGAACCAGATCTTAGTCAGCAGTGCCCCAGTGCTGCACCAAGACTCTGCAAAGTCACCTCAGTGCTCCCTGCTTTCACCTCCCCAGCCACACCAGGGGCAGGGGCTCCAGCAGGCCCTGCCTGCAGCTGCATTTACAGCACTGGCAGTCTGGGATCGCTGGTCCCTGCAGTGGGCCAGCAAACAAGGCAGCTGCCTGGGGCTCTGCTGGGGCTCTGCTGGAGCTCTGGGGCTCTGCTGGAGCTCCTGAGCTCTGCCAGACCCAGGCTGGCTGTGTCCTCAGCACTGCTGATCATAGCCCGTGGAACTGCCCATCGATCACTTGACCACGTGTTAATAGCTGAGAAGCCAAATCCATCAGGAAGGTTGGGCAGTTAAACTGCCAAGGGGATGATTCTAGAGCTGGTAGTGGGTTTCATGCTAGGCAGTGTTCACTGACTGTGTTTTTGTATGCTACAGGAAGATGTGAAGGTATTTACAGGTGTAAAGAGTTCTTAGGTTCTAGAGATCTGCAGGTTCAGTGCTACAGGGAAAGTCGTTGGAGTATCTTGAAATGTCTTTTAGTTTTGAGGAGTGTTATGCTGAGCTAGGAGTGCAGTCAATGATTACATGGGTATGGAGTGAAATGTTGCCAGAGGGTGGAATCCCTGGCTCACTGGAGGTGAAATCAAGGGAAATTCTGGTTTGTCTTGAGTTCAAAGGCTCCATAGCCTTAAAAAACCAACTGACACCCAGAGGCTGCCTTTGTGAGTGGGAGTGAACATCACTGGATGTTTTTACATCATAGCCAGTACTTCCACTTGACCTTCTCATTCATTACATCTTTGGAAATCTGTTCCTTCTCAAAAAAGAATGTGTTCATGAGGAGGTCAAAACAGCTGGAGCCACAGCTGACAACCAAGTGTGTCAGGTTCAACAGCACCCCCCAGGGAGGTGTCCTGGAAGAAGATGAAGCAGAAAGGTGGAGGTGTTCTCCCCATCTGCTCTTGCACCCCATGGGAAAGCAGCAATGCCTGCAGTCTGGAGAAAGGGAAGGGCTTGGTCCCATCTCTCATCTGGAAAACCAAGTCCTGCTAGGATGGGTCCCTCTTTCTGCAACACTGACAGTTCCTCTTCTCTCTGACAGGGGAACTGTACTCTGGCAAGATGCTCTCTCTCTGGTGAGTTTTACACTTTTATTTCATTCCAAACTACCTCGACAGGACAGAGCTGATGAAGGGAATTCGTGCTAGGTGTGACTGGAGTGTATTTCTCAGTCATGTCATGAAGGGGCAGCTGGTGAAGTCGGCTGTGTTTACACACGAGTGCCTCCCTTGCCTGATGTTCACTCTGCCCAATCTCTTCAGCTCTGCTGAAGACTTCCCTTACACAGCACAGTGTATTTCAAGCATTGCAGTGTTTGAAACACGCTGGTGCAGGGCACAGCTCTCTAATAAACTCCCCTGGAAATGGTGGGTGAATGGTAAGTGAGATAAATCTGATATGCTTGTGAACTCCTCTTGAGTGCTCGCACTGGATTTGTGCAGAGCTCTGTTTTTTTCCTAGCTCTACTCTGTTTATACAGCATTACATCACTCACTTCTGATTCCACTTTGAGGAACCAGTTCAATCTGATTACCTTTTCCAGTTTCTAGACTTCCAGTTCCAGCTTTTGTAGGGGATGGTGTCAAAATTGTATCACTTTTAAAAAAAAATCAAGTGGGGAAATGGCTTTCTTCTGGCCTTGTGTAATTGAGATAATTATGATCTCTAATTGCTATGCTGACTCTCTTTAAGATTGGTCTGGAAAACTGCCCAGTGCCCTGAAAGATACAAAGGACAGGAGTTCAGTGCCTAATAAAAACTGCAGTGTCAGGGACTGTGAGCAGTGGGGTGGGGACAGTGGGGTGTGTGAAACAGAGGTTACACAAGTGCCTCCCCACCATCAGTTTGGGAAAGGAAGGGCTCTTGGGACAGAGGAGGGGACCAGGGTGTCTTGTCACTCTGCCCTCACCTGTCCATGCAGCTGAGGCTTCCTGGGAGTGCCTGCCAGGGGACTGCTGTCTTGCCACCCTTAGGAATCCCTTTGTATGGGTGAGGATAACTCAAGAGCAGCTGAGGTTTTAGCAGTCCTGGGGGTGTCTCCTGGAGCTGTTTCCTGGTTCCATTCTGACAGGGAGCTGCTGCTTTGTTTGCCCTTTTCAGAGTTATCCTTATTAGCTTAGGGCTCAAGATAAAACTGGTTTTCCCATCTCTTTAAATCTAGATGAAGACAAACCCACTGGTTTGGGGCAGGTTTAATGGCACTGAGGAGCCTTTAAATGGCTATATTCCCTGCTTCTGTCCAGGTGGACACAGGTGTCCTCTGCACTCTTTTTCCTGGTGGAGCCACTTGAGGGCTGGATAACATTCCCATGGGATAACACCATTCTCATTCACAGGTGTGGCCGGGAGCCAGGGACTGGCTTACACCAACAGCAGGAAGCTTGTGTAAGTATCCCCTGGAGAGGCTGGAGCTGCTGGAGCCCTGATAAGATTTGGGGGCTGGGAGGCAGAGTATGGTTGGCTGTCATAAAACACCCGTGCACGTTGTAGGAGCATAGAGCTAAACCTAAGGAAATGGAGGTTTTGCAGGTTAGGAAATTAAATGCTGGTCAGTTTGCACCAAGCAGCCTGTGTTAGAGGAAATGCTAAGGCACGTTGACTTCAGGTTTCTAAATGCAGTGTCAGGTATAAAATAGATCCCTGGGAGTGCTTGGGATTGCCAGCTCCTTGCGAAGGGATGTGGTGGAGAGAAATAGCTGCCTCTTGGATGTGTTGCCATGGGCAATTCATGGTGCTTTTTGGGTTTTGTTTTTCCTTTGGAGCAATCTAGCAGCTTCTGTGGAGATGACAGTGCTGATCTGGAAGTAAAAAATGGTTGCTGCACTGGTGTCAGGTATAGGGTGGGCTGACTAGGGCAGCCTTTTAGCAAGTATTTAAACCACAGTTCTGTCAGGCTGTCTCCCTAATTAAAATTCCATCAGTGTCTGTTCTCACTGAGTTTGAGAGCACTGGTGCTACTAAACTGTCATGTTTCCTTTCTCAGTGGGTTCGTTGCAGCCCGAACAGTAGGTAGGAGTCCTTTGGAACACATACATCAGCAGAGCTGAACAGCATTTCAGATCACTTAAGCCAGTGTAAATTCTGTACTTAAGCTTGGTGCTGTGGCCTGCAGAGGAGCAGGCTTCTGTGTTCATGTCTGTCTTTCTTTCTGCAGAGTAAATAGCTCCAGTGTCTTCGCTGTCCGTTACTTCAGAACCACTGCAGTATGTAGTAAGTAAAAAGTCAGGAGTCAGGGGGATGGCTCTTGTGCTACCTGTTGTTCTCCTGACAACAGCTGAAGCTACCTTTCCCATCCTTGGTCTGGGCCCACTGCTGTCCCACCTCGCTGGGTGGCTGAGGGTTTATGCCCTGGGGCCCTCAAGATTTTGTCTGGCTTTCCTGTCACAATGTGACTTTCAGTCAGATGGGAATTTAAATGTTAATCAGTGGTGAAGGGAGGAGAAGGACAACATTTGATGTCTGTTGACCTACTCCTAGAGGTATGAAGTAGAAGTCCTGATGACAAGCATGAAGAAATGCCTGCAGTTTTGAGCTCTGAATGTGTTCATGTCACTCTGTCTCTCCCAGGGGATGACGTGGTCACGGTGAACACACCAGCCTTTGCAGAATCAGTCACAGAAGGAGATGTCAGGTGGGAGAAAGGTAAGTGCTGCTGCAGTGGACAGCTTGGGGATGAATTGCAGTTCACCATCTGACAGCCTGCTCTGCACCTTGTGGTCTGTGACCTGAGGTGGTTAATTGCTCTTCTCCTAAGGGGTAAGGTTTGCAGGTGCTGCCTTGGCATCTCTCTGCCTTGGATGATGTAGGGTGAAGGATGATGCCTAGACTGCAGTCAGCCTTTGAGGGTGCAGTGGGTCGATTGTTTGAGCTAGACTTTTCTTTAGAAGCTGTGGAGAACTGGGGTGAGGAAACCCTGAGTGAGTGGGGGAGACTGCTGTGGGTGAAGGGGGGAGGCCAGAGCACACCTCCCTCCTTACAGTGCTCTTCGTGTCTGTTGTGCAGCTGTTGGAGACACGGTGGCAGAAGATGAAGTAGTGTGTGAGATTGAAACAGACAAGGTAAGAGTTCTCTGGCCAAAACTTCTTGTTGATCTGTAATGTGGGTACCCTGTATGGCTTCTCTACCACAAAGAGCTCCCAGAGCCTGCAGAACCATGCTTGCTTCATGGAGAAGAGCTTTTCTCATTACTATGGAAGCTGTCTGTGCCTTAAGCAGCAATTCTTTGATAACTCTTCCCTCAGACATTTGATTAAGCATCAGTAATGCTCATGTTTATTGGAGCTGCAATTCCACTCCTTCCATTTTTAGTGCTCTAAGTTTTGAAATCACTTGTGCTAAAGAGAGGAGAAATCTGTAGAGCCATAGGATGTCTTCAGATTGTTTTAAATTTATCCTTTAAGTTTACTTACTCCGTAAAGGACTCTTAAGCTTTGAAGTTCTTGCTACAATTCCCTGCCAAGTTCTGCTTCTGGTACTGCTGACAGGAAGATGCTTGCAGCAGGTCAATTTCTGATTGTACCCTGGAGCAGGAAGATGGGGCTGTACATTACACTGCCAGCATCTCCTAAAACTAAGTATTGGCACAAAATCCCAGTGGAGGGTGTGAAAAGGTGACACAAATGGTCTGTAAAAGAGCCACTGTCTGTTTCAAATTTCAATGTGAATCTGCTTATAGTGGCATCTCCTCTTGGGCACTTGTTCTCCATCCAGTGTTTGGGAGAATTTCATTGATTTTCCTTTTTGCAGACATCTGTGCAAGTTCCAGCCCCAGCAGCTGGTGTGATTGAAGCCCTTCTGGTACCCGATGGTGGCAAAGTGGAAGGGGGGACACCTCTGTTCAAACTCAGGAAAACTGGGGGTAAGTCAGGCATGTGTAACTTGCACAGGCCTTCCTGTTTCACAGATCATCTTCTGAAGATGGAAGCAAGGCATTTAGAGGGATCCTGAGAGAGGTTCAGTGTTTCCTCCCTCTGCCTCTGTAGCTGGAAGAAAATACTCCTAGCTGTTGTACACTAGAAAAGCATCACTGTAGTCCTCCTGAGGGGAGAGCTTTCCTTTTGTTCCCCCTGGAGGAGGCTGCAGCTTTAAGATAAATTTAGTAGAGAATTTTTGTGATGTAACTCCCTATTCCACCCTCTTCTCTTTAGCATCCAGTCTCCTGCACAGTGAGACTGAGGATGTTGATGAGTGAAACACTTTCACCATGAGATCTTCTTGTGGTGGTTTCTATCAGATCAGTAGTGCTGAAAACATAAAGCCCTGAGCTAGAGGCTTAGCTTTTACCAGGTAGTTGTTTTACAGTGGAACTTGTCATTGCCCTTACCCTGGTTCTTCCTTGTCTTTCAGCTGCTCCTGCCAAGGCCAAACCAGCAGCAGCCCCTCCTCCTCCTGCAGCCCCTGAACCTGTAGCTGCGGCTGCTCCTCCTCCTCCTCCTCCTCCCCCCCCTGCTGCAGCACCAATTCCCACTACAATGCCACCAGTGCCACCTGTGTCAACTCAGCCCATTGACAGCAAACCAGGTGAGGCAAAACCCATTTTCTCCTCTTTTCAAGCCTGTCTTCCTCGGGCAGAGTGTGTAAGGTCAAAAATGACAGCCTGGCGTTTGTGGCGAAGGCCTCTCCAGATCATTGTCACGCGTGCTCCAGACTGGGGAACCCAGGTACCCCTGCCATCTGCTCAGCTGAATTCAAGGCTCCTTTCCTGCTGTGTTGCTTGAGCAAAGAGCTCAAGACAGGGCATTGCCATCAAGCCCTGGCTTCCCTTGTTGACTGATGTGTTCTTTGCCCTCAGTGTCTGCGGTGAAGCCAGCGGCAGCCCCAGCGGCAGCCCCTCCTGGGGAGGCAGTGCCCAGCAAAGGTGCCAGATCAGAGCATAGGGTAAGCTGTGGGAATAGGAGACTTGCCAGCACTTCTGTTGCTGGGTGACTGTCTGTTCTGGCATAAGGATTGAGCTTTCCAGATGTGTCTGTATCTACCTGTTCACAGACAGCTCAGTGGGGCTGTGACAGATGGGGAAATGTCTACATGAGGGCACCACTTACGTGCAGCAACTCCCACCTTTAGGGGTGGAGGAAGAGCCAGGTCCAATCTGACACAGGTCTTTCCTAGGCAAAAGTATTGTCCTGAGCTCTGCTGACTGAGCACAGAAGGCTCAGTGTGATCTGCTTGGTCTGTCCACAAGCCCTCAGCAGAGGGCTGGGGGTGCTGTGACTGCCTTGTGCACTCTAAAGAGAACAGAGTTGAGCAGCCTTAGCAGTGTTGCTCTTCCCTCATTAGCCTCATGCTCAAACCTACACGTGCTTGGAGGTCCTGGCAAACACATAGGTTGGAAGTAGTTGCACTGTGATGTCTCATCCCTGCTTTTAAAGGGAACTGTGTGTTGAGCTGGGCAGCTGCAGAGCGAAGCCAGTGCTGCAGCCTGCCATCATCCTCGGGGAGATCTGGAATGAAAGCCTTGTCCCTTGGCACCTATTGATGGCAAGAAGAAAGGCCTTGAGAGTTTCTTGTGTGTCTTCCCCCTTGGATCAGCTTGAGGCAGCTTCTGCGTACATCTTGTTACTTTTCAGGTGAAGATGAACCGAATGCGTCAGCGCATCGCTCAGCGGCTGAAGGAGGCTCAGAACACTTGTGCCATGCTAACCACTTTCAACGAGATCGATATGAGGTGAGCAGCAGACTTCTTTATCCCTTTACTACTAGAAATGGATGCAGAGAGTCATCTCGAAGTAACAGTCAACACCTTGCTGCTTCTCTTCAGAGAGATTGGCAATGTGTCTTTTGAGACCTCCTAGCTGTGCTGCACCACTGTGCAGCTTCATCAGGGCCGTGCTGGTGGTGTGGTCTGAAGGGTGCATAGCTTCCTAAGGCCCTGTCCTTCCTCAGGAGTCATCTGCTGCTTGCAGAAGGGGCAGCCTGGTTTCTCATCCCTGGGGTTCGTGGCTGAGGACTGGCAGCTGTTGAGCAGAAGACCAGGAGTGGCTAGTATCAGTTTGTACAGCTGATAATGGGCTCTTGCTTGGGCTGTTAGGAGACAGCAAGATGTAGCATCTGCTTCCTGCCACCCCACCAAGCTAATGCTTTTGGAAGTGGGCACTTTTAGCTTCCTATAAGGTGGGTCCCTAGGGCTCATCAGCCTTTCAGGTGAGCATTACATAGGTCTGAGACCTTTGCTGTCAGACGGTGCAGCTTTCCAGAGACAGACTAGCATCCTTCCCCATCCCCTTCAGGCAGGTGGGGGTCTCCTTACTCAAGTGCTTGCACAGACTGAACATACTAATGGCTTTGGAGGGTGGGCAGCTTATGTTACAGTGCATTAAGGGGAAATTGTGCCCAAATCAAATTGCCTCGTGAAATCCTATTCTGCTCCTTAAGACAAAACATGTAAATATTTGGGTCTCAGAACAATAAGGTTGGCAAAATAGTCTTGATTGGAGGGGAAGTGCTGCAGCTTTATCTCCTCTCAGAGGCTCACTGAGGTGTCGCTTTACGCTGGCCCCGGGCTCTCATTGCACTGGTAATCTGGTTTGGATTGATTGCTGGGAGGTTGACTGGTGAGGACCTGTGCTGGGGCCTCCTGCTTCCCGTGGGGGCCAGAGTCTGAAAGGAGGAAGCCATAATGAGCCAGTTTCAGAGCAAACCTTCTCCTCATTGCTGCAGTTCTTGTGTCTTGGGAGGCACTAATGTCTTTGAGCGGTAATCCTAGCCCTCAACAAAGTTAGTCACAGGAAAACAAACACTCGAAACCATGGAGACCCCTGCCCCTTGCTGAAACTGTCTCTTCAAAGACCACAGGGAGGGGGATGGACCATGCACTTCCACAGCATCTGATGCCAGTCTGGAACAGGCACAGCTTGTAGCCATGGTTTGGTTCAGTGTTTTTGTAAGTGGCCTCAGTTCTCATCAATAGAAGCAGTGGGGAACAAGCTTAGTCTGAGGGCTGGAGGTGGGGTGGTGCCCACCACCATAGCATCTGGGGTGATGTCTTTCATACTCCCTCAACTCCTGAAGGTGGAGGGCTGGGTACAGGGGCATCACTGTGCTGGACTTGCATAGCGACTGAAGTCTTTTCCCTTCATCACCACTGGCATCTTTTCAGTCCTTGGCATTTCCTGGTTTTTCACCCCTCTGGGGTTGGCCCAGCCACACCTGCAGTTGCCATCTGTGATGCCACACTGGTATCAGCACTGGTGTCTCCAGAGAATCAGTGGCAACATCAGCCCTAAGCAGGAAATATCCCATGCCCCAGTTTGCTTTTGTGCCCCACAATATGGGCCATGCAGATTTAACCCTGTCCTGTTCAATTTCTGCTCAAGGACTGGTTCCTGTTAGATCTTTTGGCAGGGGCCTTAGACCCCCTGAAGTCACCTTCAGACCACTTCACCTGTGACATTTGAAGGGTTTTTCAGCAGACTGGGGATTTGCCATGTGATGGTGCAGGTCTGTGGCCCTTGGGGCTGGCACTGAAATCCATGACAGAGAGAGGGAACCGTTGTTTCCTGGGGCTCCCTGCTGACCAGTGTCTTTTGCAGCAACATCCGGGAGATGAGAGCTGTGCACAAGGATCCCTTCCTGAAAAAGCACAACCTGAAGCTAGGTTTCATGTCAGCTTTTGTAAAAGCTGCAGCTTTTGCTCTTCAGGACCAGCCCGTTGTGAATGCAGGTGAGTGGGTGAGCTGCATGAATCACCAGGGTGGCTGAGCAGGTGGCCAGGTCCCTGTCAGGACTCAGAGCTTGGACAAGCAAGTCAAATGCACAGGGAGAAGGGGGACAGTCCTGCATGCTGCAGCTGCTTGTGCTAATGCCACTTAGATGACAGCTTGCCAAGAGGGGTGTTCCCAGAAGAGGTGTTGGTGCCATGTGTCTGCAGCTGGCTGGTGTAGGGGTAGCCACTGTAGGTGCCATGCAGCTCCTGGGCAGGGTCAGAAGTGCTTCCTCAAACCCAGAAGAGGAGGACAACCAAGGGGATGTCTGAGGAGGACTGAGCTGTCTGGACTGTGTTTCTGTCTGTCCAGATCACAGAGTTAGTGAGGCTGGAAAAGACCTCAGATCATCGAGTGCAGCCAATGATGTTTCTCCCATAGGTGCAGCAAGGGCTTATTCTTCTCTGGCCTTACATTTAAGTTAGAGATTAGCAAGTTGTTCTCATTCTGTGGCTACTTTTGTCCTGTTGAGCCCTTGATCTTGGGTACTGCCTATGTAACACAGCTTTCTTCTAGTGATTGATGACACGACCAAAGAGATTGTCTACAGGGACTATGTGGACATCAGTGTCGCTGTAGCAACTCCACGGGTAGGTACCTTGGATGCTTTGACCGTGCTTCCCGGAGCCTTGGGCCTGGGATGGTTGGAGACTTTGATCTAACTTAGCTTTGAACTCCACTGCAGCAGAAATACACTGATAAGATTGAGCCCCTAAATGAGACATCAGTAGATTGTGGATGCTGAGGGTGGGTTTGGGGAGAGGATGGAGGACCAAGATTATTCTGCCACTGTAGCAGGAGCTGTAGTAACAAGGTCAATGTTAGATCTCAGTAGTTAATGAGTAGGGCCAAGCTAGGGAAACCCTTTTTTTTCATGGATCCATAAGTGTATGGTATAGACAGTAAAAGCTTTGCACATCCTGTCCTCTGGCTCACTCTGCTGCGCTCTTCCACCATGTCTGTCAACTACACTGCTGCTTCAGAGGGATGTTCCTGCACGGGGTGGAGGCCCAGATGTTGAACGAGTTGGTTCTGTGGTGAGGCAGAGGTTTGTCCAGGACTGAAGTTCTGTCACTGCTCCCAAAGCCTAGGAGAGGTCCAGCATAAAGGATCTCTACCCTCCTCACAGAGAGCGAGGTGGCAGCTGATCTCTGCCCAGTGCCTCAACTGCTTTTATGGCCGTGGAGCTGGACCCAGGCAAACCTGGTTGGTTTTACAAGGCAGGCTTCCAGAGGCAAAGATGATCTCTCAGTGACAGTGTCAGCTTGGTGGGTGTCCTGCCAGGTCTCCAGCAGGCTGCCAGGGTGCAAGGCCTGTGTGCCCAGAGGGTGGTGGGAGCTGTGCTGTGGGAGTGTGGCTGTGGTGAGGGTGCTGACTCTGCACTTTGCTTCTCCCTAGGGCCTTGTGGTCCCCGTGGTTCGGAATGTAGAAAACATGAACTTTGCTGACATAGAGCGTGCTATCTATGAGCTGGGGGAGAAGGTAAGTTGGGGGGGGGGGTCCTGAAAAGGGTTGTAAGGAATGGGAAGAACTGGGGGTGCTGGATAGGCATGAATTGATTCAGTCCCTCTGTGTTGTCGTCTCTGACCTCTGGCACACTGAGTTGTGCTGTGGGCAGTGATCTGGCTGTGCCTGTACCTTACAAACAGGCCTGTCTACTTGTTGCCCTTCCAGAAGGCTGCAGAGCATGCACTAGTGACATGGGTCATCTTCACCTTTGTCTTTGGAGGCCAAGGCTGAGCTGCCCTGGGGTGGAAGTCCTTGTGCCTGTCTCCTGCAAAAGCAGCAGTTGGAAGCAAAGGCGAGAGAGCCCTTCCCCAAAGCCAGTAAATTACTGTTCAGATAGAAGACAGGATACATTTTCAAGTAATTTTTTGCTGGTTTTCAGCAGAACAGGCCAATGTGTGAAGCTCTTGCCATCAGCATTTATTCCTGGAGAGAGCAAACATCCAAACTCCTGTCTTTGCCTTCTGTGATCTGTGTAGCTTTCTAAGACCTTCTTTTTTCCTGCAGGCACGGAAGAATGAGCTGGCTATTGAAGACATGGCTGGAGGCACGTTCACCATCAGCCACC
>VWZY01000369.1:76920-101858 GCA_013399075.1 Chloroceryle aenea | reverse complement strand
CTCTCACTTGCTGCCTGTACTCCTCCTGGGGAGGCTGGAACGGCCCTCCCACATGGTGTGTTCTGCTGCTTAGTTTCCATCCCTCCTGCAGAGGGATGCAGCAAGGTTAACATCAGAGAAATCATTTTCAGTGTAACTGAGGACACTTCCTTTAGTGGAGCATCACTTGGCATATGTATTGTGGGTGCATGAGAACAGCCTGTGCCCTGACCTCAGGCTCTTCTCTNAGCTGGGGTCGCGTGTTTGCATGTCGCGGTGTGCCTCCTGTGTGTGGTTTTCCTTCCTCTCTGTTCACATCCAGGCGTGCTGCGCTGTGGGGATGGTACTTAGCCTGGCTGGGCCCCTGCCCTCTCTCCTGAGCCTGAAGGGCTGCTTCTCTCTGCAGGCTCCACGGGCGCAGCGAGGAAAGCGACCAGCAGGAATCTCTGCATAAACTCCTGACTTCTGGAGGACTGAGCGAAGATTTCAACACCGCTTATCCTCCCCTCAGAGCTAACGTTATTGAAGCTATTAATGAGCTGCTGATAGAGCTAGGTACAGATCAGCATGAACTACCCCATGAGTGGAGCTTCTGATGGGCCAGGACTAATGCTTTCCCCTCCTCTGAGGTGGAAGGAAAACGGCAAGGATTAGTTGTGCTCCCAGGGCTTAGTCCTAAGTCCTCTTTGCCTTAGAGAGAGATGGGTGGACCAGTGTTCAGGGAACAGTTTGAGGGGGCTGTTGGCCTGTGTTCTGGCAGGTATTGCTTTTCCCAGCTGCTTTTCCACCCTCAGCTTCCTTCTGTTACAGAGGGTACCACGGATAACATCGCTATGCAGGCGCTGGAGCACATCCACTCCAACGAGGTGATCATGACCATCGGTTACTCGCGCACCGTTGAGGCCTTCCTGAAGGAAGCTGCCCGCAAGCGCAAGTTCCAGGTCATCGTGGCGGAGTGTGCGCCGTTCTGCCAGGTGAGGCCCGGGCTGGCTGCCTTCTGCAGCCTCCACATCACCCCCTGTGCTCTTACCGAGCTCTTGTTGAATGTTATGGAGGTTCCTCTGCAGTTGAGGGATTGAAGGCAGCTCGTTATCCTGCTCTGCGTCCTTCAGTCGGAGGGCTGAATTTGTGCTGTAGTTCAGACAAGAGCCGAGTGCTAATGTGTCTGCAGCTGCACTGAGAGATGTGTTCCAGGGGACCATTTGGATTCTCCCTCTTTTTTAGGGTCACGAAATGGCTGTCCGACTAGCCAAAGAGAACATTGAAACTACTGTCATGAGTGATGCAGCCATTTTTGCTGTCATGTCTCGGGTCAACAAGGTAAGGGGGCTCCACTGGAGGAGGGTGTTCATGGCAGGCTGGGTGCGTAGGCCCCCCAGACCAGCTGCAGGTCCCAGTGGTGATGGATGTGTCTCTTCACCAAAGACTCAAAATTCTACGGGTCCCCACTTACAGCTGGGGTGGAGACTCAGTGTGGAACCCCAAGTCAGGATGATGACTGACTGTACAGTGGTAGGCTTTTCTGCCTTCGTGGCTAACGGGCAGAATGGTTGCAAGAAACCAAGCCAGGAGAGCCTCAAAAGATTAACCTCAGTTTTTAAAGAAGATGGAACAAAAAGCAGCCTTTCCAAAGGGGAGAAACTTCCCTTGCCTGGAACACAGGACGGGTGGTGAAGGGAATCACCAAGATGTGTCTGTTGCTAACAGACCTGCTCTGTTGGCAACCCAAACTAAAAACCAAAAAGTACTTATAATAAAATCCAGCCACACCACTTCTTATCTATGTATTTGAAGCTGCTTTACATTATTTCCATTTTATGGCAAGAGAATTGCTGCAGCCAGCAGTCAAGTTACTTGTACAAAGATTACTTTGCAGGTTTGTAGAACAGCCCAATTTCTGCTTGGTGCTCCTTGCAGTAGAACACACATTTGTCCTCTGAAGTTCTCTGTGCTGGCCTGGCCATGGTGGAGTCATGCTCCTGTTAGAGAGGAACATCTGGGTGCCAGATGACACAGATGAGGCATCCAGCTGTCCTATACTCCAGGCTTTGGCTGGCTGTTGTGATAACCTCCTGCTCATGTGGCAGGGTGTGAGCCAGGAAGTGTTCCTTCCCCACTTTGCCATGGAATGTGCTACCTGGTGCTGCTTTGCCTTTTAAGGTCATCATCGGTACCAAGACAATCCTGGCCAACGGTGCCCTGATCGCCGTGAGCGGGACACACACTCTGGCACTGGCAGCTAAACACCACTCCACTCCCCTCATCGTGTGTGCCCCCATGTTCAAGCTCTCACCACAGGTAAGCACAGCAGCTTGTGGTAGCTCAGGGCAGAGAGCATCACCTGTGCCAGGGTTGGTAAAGGAAGCACCTTCCCCATCTGGTGCTGTTATTTCAGACACGAGATCCTTGCCCAAACCTGGCACACCTCAGGATCTCCTAGAAGCACCCTCTTCTGCCACATGTGCTGCAGAGCTGGGTGAAGGATGTAGACTGTGCCTGCCAGAGTGACATCACATACTTAGTTTTCATTGACAACAGCAGATTTCAGTTTATATTTTTAGTGCTGGAAGTGTACAGACAGGAGGTAGGTGGAGATGCTCTAAACTCTTACTAATTTTTCAGTATTGTCAGATGAAGTTGCAGACTGAGGAAGTCACTTCTCTGCTCCAGTTCTCAGCTTTGCAGAAGTGCAGCTGGGTCACAGAAGGCTCTAAAAGCTCTGAGGGGAAAAAATAAAATATCACCTGTAGCTGTTAGAGAGGTTCCAGGCAGAGCCACTGATAAACAGATGTGTTAGCTGGCAAATCCTCCTCTGCTTTAGTTCCTTCCAGCACCCAGGATCTGTTTTCACTAGGGTCATAAGGCAGACTCATTTTTCCTGACCTTCCTTGTGCTCTTTCTCATTCAGTTCCCCAATGAAGAAGATTCATTCCACAAGTTTGTGTCACCACAGGAGGTGCTGCCATTCACAGAAGGTACTGGTTCTTTATGCAGGCTGGACAAGTTGGTTCAGGATATGATTTTATTAATAGCTCACAGAAATTTTAAACATGAGACTGTCCTGTAACCCATGGCAAAAATCCTTTCCTCTTGAGCAGAAAGAAGTGCTGGGAACTACCCTGGTTTATATGTAACTTCCTATTAGAAAAAGTACAGAAAATGATTTCATTTGAACACTCTTTGAACTTCTGTCTCTGTTCTGAAGTGGTGTTTTATTAAAGATGACGTGCCAGGCAGGTGGCCATCTGCTCTGACACACAGGAGGCTGCCAGCACTGACAGCAGCTTCCTTTCTGTCTTACAACTCATGTTAACACCTTGAAACTTCATTATGGGATCCACTTGTTGAAACCCAGTACCTCTGCAATGGGCTTCCCACTGAAGCACCATCTTTAGAGGGGTGTCAGCTCCCAGGCCCACCTTCAGATAGCAAAGTCTTTCAAAACCCTGTTTCTAGGTGATGGGGACTTTTGAAATGAAGATGTCCAGGTTTGGCACAGGTTGCTGGGTTTGGTCTTTTCTGTAAATAGTAACTTTGGCAGCAGCACAGTTCTTGTATTCTACTTAAATACTGACAGGGCTTTTGGCAAATAAGGATCTGAGGCTTTTGTAAGGAAAAATCACCAAAAGAGAGTGCTGCCATTCGCCCAGGATTGCTGTATACCTGCAAACTCAGTGACATCAGTGAGGACATTGGAAGGTATACAGCACAAATACTGACTTCAGGGTGGTGTATGCACAGCCACTTTCTCCAGGGGCTCAGGAACACGTGCAGAAGGCTAAAGGGACTGAGTTGCTTGGGCTAACACTGCTGCTGTTCCCTTTCCAGGGGAGATCCTGGCGAAGATCAACGTTCACTGCCCGGTGTTCGACTACGTCCCTCCAGAGCTCATCACTCTCTTCATCTCCAACATCGGGGGTAACGCGCCCTCCTACATCTACCGCCTCATGAGCGAGCTCTACCACCCAGATGACTATGAACTCTGATGCTGCATCACTCCCCACACCCCTCCTGTCTTGCTAAAGGCAAAGATACAAAAGCTAATTAAAGTGTACTGCTGTGGGAAGTCCGTGGGCAGTTTGGTCAGCGATGTCTTTCCTACCCAGAAGCAACAGAAGGTAGAGCTCTTGTACAGCTCTTGATCTCTCTGCTGTGTTACAAGCCACCTGGAGCTGTTAAGTCACTTTGATTTTGAAACAGCAAGGCATACGTGTGATTCTCTGGGGCAGCTAGATGCTAATTCAGAGTATGCTGCAGCAAAGCTGTTTGCACAGCATGCTTTCCATCTGCAGTTATTTTCTTTAAGTAGCCAGAGTTTTACCAGTGTAGTGAGGTGCCTGCACCTATGAGTGATGCAGTGGCAGGCTCTGAAGGTGTTTCACTTACAAATGTGATAGAAATCCACTGGTGCTTGTCTTCAAAAGGGACTGTTCTGTCAGGGTTTTCTGACAGTTTTTGGTGAGTTGTTGAAACACAGCAATGCTGAAATGGATGTTCCATTCTTGATGAAAAGCAGAAGTCCTGTCAGCTGCCTTGTTCACCTCTCTGTGAAGCCAGAGCTCAAGCTCGTGCTTCACCTGTTGTATAGTCTGAGGGTCTTTCCTCTCCTTTACTGAGTGACTGTGATTCTTCTCCTGGGGTGGACATGGTGTCTCATTCACAACAGCATTTCTGGGAAGGGCAGTATGGAACGCTTTGGAAACCTCGGGCTCTTGCAGGGGTCAGTTGGATCACTTCTCCTCAGTCCCTTTTATCAGTGTATGGCAACACACTACACAACAGTTACAGCACCAGCTGACAGTCCTTTCCACTCCTTGGCTTGCTTTTGATCCAGCAGATGTTAATATCTCGTTTGGGTTCAAGTTGGCTGGCTGTGATTACACAAAGATGTCATCTTTTATAGTTCTGAAATAAACTCTACTCTTCTACAGTGGAACTGGAACCTGTAGAAAAAGCTTACCTGTTGTAAAATATGCCATAGGCTATTATTTTTTATTTTTTTTTCTGTGAGGGGAAGTTTCTCTACCTAGAGAACATGGCCTTACGCTAGGATCTCTCTCAGCTAGGAATGCAAACTGCAGGGAGCTGGAGGAAACAGCTGGGTCAGCCCTTCCTGGCCTAGTTAAATAAAAAGAATACTTTTTTATCCCATTGGCTTAAATATACTATGAAGCTGGTCAGTCCTTACTCCAGCTGCTGCCATGAGTCCAAGGAAAGAGTTTGGTTAATAATTTTATTAATAAATACCTCCTCCTTTCCAAAGCACTACAAAATCCATTAATTAAAAGTCTCATCTCTATTAAGCAGGATCATGCTCTGCATGCAGAGGAAAAACACTTTAGTGACTGTGAGGGCCTGAAACTGCTTCCCTCTGATAGTCAAGCACTGGCATGAGGCCGAGGCTTCCAGTGCCATTCCTTAACATTGGAGACAGGCTGCAAAGATCAGCTCACACCATGTTCTCCTCTCTGGTCTCTGTTTCCTAGGCCAGTACTTGGAGCAGAACTTTGGTGACCACACTGACTCCAAAACTTGCCACAATACCACAGAAGGTGTTGTTTTCCAACAACAGGGGACCTGGATCATGCTGACATTTCCACTGGTTGCAGCTTGCAGTGTTTAACTGGTTTTGATCAGGGTTTTTTTTTTCCAAATAGGTGCCATGCTCGTGCCATCTTCCGCAGTCTAGCCAAATCAGGTCTGGGCTGGAGGGAGGAGAGTTAAGAAGTGGTCAGTCATAACTAAGTAAATGAACTTCACTGTCTCCCTGCTCTTTGGCCTAATACAGTCATCCCCAGTTTTTAAATATCTCATCCTTAAGCCTCACCTGACTTTCAACAGAATCCCATTTCCTAACTTAATACAGCACAGTAATAGCAAAAGGGAAGGAGTCATGATTTTTATTATTATTACTTCAATGTTGCTATTTCTTTGCTTTTTCCCCTCATTTTATAGCATCTTAAACTTTGGGGAAGTAGGCATTTGTTCAGTTAGCATCTTTGTCACTAAGAGAGTATGAGAATTCTCATGCTTTCCAAGTTTTCCACTTAAAAACTGCAAACACTTTATGCTTAACTTCAAGGACTAGTGGACACAGCTCAACTGAAATACTGTAAGATGCTTGCTGAGGTGTTTGCAGGACACAGGTTTTATGTTCTCACGTTGTTATTTTATTGGTAACAGCTATGTAAAAATTCAAGTAAGATACAGCCAGGGGTGATGGTTTCAAAGTGGCCTGTTCTAGTTCTGACACACACAACCATGGTATGCCTCTAATCCAGACAGTGGAATATCAGAGGCATAGCCTTTTCCAACACAGTACCTGCTTTTCCTGCTGTAGGTGGTCTATGTCTGCAAGAGGCATCATGGAAGGTCTTCCATGAGCACACTGGAAGGGCAGCTGGCAAGATGACAAAGCTTCAATAAGCCTGCAGCTCTCCTCCAAAGTCAAATGCTCATTAAACTTGATAGCTCCTGAAAAAAAAAAAGAAATGCTTGCACACAGTGCCAAAGAGAATTCAACCCACCCAGCAGCCTTCCCTCCACAGCCCTGACTTTCACAGAAAAGGCAGGTCCCAAATGGCTGGAAGGCTGCAAAGGCAGCCCGAAGGTTGCAATGTGGTAATGAGTAGCTTTCCACAGCCTAAACTTCTACCCAACCCACATCTGATGGACAGTAAGATTTACTAGCTTTTGGCTTTCAGATGACATTGCAAGAGGCAAATGGGCTGCTTTTTTCTTTCCAAGAGTTGTATGTGTGACAGCTGAAGACACAACCAGTTCACCAAGCAAAAGAACCAAACCCAGATGACAGCTAATACCAGTTCCACAGGCTAGAGCAGTTCTGTGTGCCTGACACTGACACATCATTTCCAAGAGAAAGTGGCTGCTACCAAGTTCTTGCTCACAAGTAACCACTTAAGGGCATCCAGAGGAAATCCAAGCAGAAGACTGAGTCACTTCAGAGGTGTTTGCAATCTTCAGCCTTCACAGATGCCCAAGAACACCTGCAATCTGCCTTTCAGCCAGGGGACTTTTTTGGAACAACCAACCAACCAAATCTCTTCCCTGCTATCTGTAGAATGCAGTGATGCTCTGTAAAAACAGCTGCTCTTGGTTCATGTTTAGCCCTTCAGTGTGTTCTTGTTTAGGACTGTGTATGGCACAGGAACTGCCACAAAAGGCTAGAGCAGTCTACACCTGTAAGGTCTGCTCATTTCCAGATGCTAGAAAGCCACAGTCCCTTAGAAGATGTAAATTCCTACTGCACTCCTTCCAAAAATACTTGAAAAGTCACAGGCACACTTAAACCAGCACTTTTGACACTAACATGAAATAAAAAAGTGCTTTTTGGGAAGAGTGTCTTAAGTCCTCTTCCCTGCTTGCTTTCAGTCAGACTCCAGCACCTCCTTGCCCATTCACATAGCTGTGATCTGAATGCTTTAGAGCTCACACAGATGCACAGAAGAGCATCTCAGAACTGTATTCTGTGTTTCCTGGGAGGGTTGGAAGGTATGCTAGGCCCATACATGACTAAATCAGAGCAGGACTGCTTGTCCCTCATAGTGCTGTCCATGAAAAGGCCATTATCTCCTCATCCCTGTGAGGTAACCCTGGAATTCCTGCAAACACATTCTGAAACCACTGTCCCAGGGAGGATGTTGTGTCGAGACAGAAAGGTTTAAAAAAAAACCAAAATAATGATAATAAAAAGAATTAAAGTACAGTTTTCCTACCATGACAGGCCTGGGAAGCTAACACCTTTAGAAAGGTCAGAGGCAGTGTCCCTCGTGCTCCTCCTCCTGTGGTCTGCACCAGCTAAAAGTAGTAAGGGAACATCATCTTACTGTCCATTTAATGTGATAAAAAGGATGAACTGTAACACAAAGGAAACTAAAAATGAGGAAGAGTTAATGGATTATTTACTCTCATTTGAGATGGACACACTCCCTTTGATTCACACAGTAAGCTTTACATGATTACAGTCAACTTTAGAAGCAGACAGCAACTCACCTCGACTTGTTCTTGAAGAAGCTCCTGGAAAGAAAAAGGAAGTATCATCAGTTGCTATTTCTCACCAGAACCAGGAAAAATTAGGCTGTTCCTACCAAACTGATCCCAGCATGAAAGATCTAGATCCAAATCCTGACCACTCACGAGCATCTCATCAGACTTCAGACTAATCCCTTGGTTTCTCTCTGCATCAGTTTTCTGCCTGTAGGCAAGATACAGTGGAACTCTTACAGCTCAGGATGAAAAGGATGTGTGTTATCTTTGAAGAGCTGCCCTTTCTTCTTGGGGTGACAGCCCACGGGGATTTAATTTCTGATGTCTCAAATGCAATGAATTTGTAATCAATCATAATCATAAATAGGTACTACCAGTCCTAACTAACATAAAAAGGACTGCAAAACACATCTGCAAAATGCTCATGAGATCTTGAGGCATCAGCCAAGAGGAGTGCTGGTGAGGCACAGACCTGATTCCCTCTGCCACTTCCAGTGCTCTTGGCTCCCAAATCACACCAGAAGAGTGCATTTTGAATTCTTCCTGATTCCAAGCAAGCTTGGAAAAGAAAATTTACAGGTGAATCATCTTCTCCTTCTTCTTTTCATATCAAAAAACGTGTCTGGCAGGACTGGACTGATCACAACGAGGCAGCCCAGCAGATGACTGTGGTACTCCAGACCCAATGTTAATGAGTCTTGGAAGCAGTTCTGGTTGTGGGGAATTGTTTACAATGGGATCTCTTCCTCAAACTGTAGAGATTTCATGAAGACAACTTCATATCCCATCAGATAACATTTGTGCATTGGCAATATTAATGGCTTCACTGTCCATTCAAGCATTCACGAGCAGTAAACTGCTCCAGCACCTGCTCTCTACAGCATTCTCAGCTCCTGCACTAGAGCACAGCTGATCAGTTTCCTGTTGTTTCTGTTATAGCTCAGGGATTGCAGATGTGGGACCACTACAAGGGATGTCACCCACATCTGCCAAGGGACTTCACTGTCTCACTCCTGACAGAGATACCCTGGGCTGTCAACACCAGGAAACCCAGGATCACAATTTCACCCATGCCCACAGCTCACCTCCACAATGCTTTTAGTGACAGGTAGTCTTTTCCGTCGTAATTCATTGGCTTCTCTTTCCATAAAGCACACTGGCACTTTCCTCACTAGAATGGAGGAGCTGCTGGTCTCAGGGAATGATAACTCAAGACCCAAGTCCTCTAAACTTTTGTAGCAGCACCTGATGAAACAAAAACCCAGAAAGAAGAGATCAACCACAGTGGCTATATCACTACAGTGTATCTAAATACTTCCATAGTTCCCATAGATGTTTTTTCCTGCAGCAGTTTCCAATCACAAAATCCATGCATCCTGAAATTCCAAGGAATTTTGCCCTTTCAACCTCACTCAGCCACGATTTTTCACTCCAGTGGACCGTGCGTATTTCGTGTTGCACAACCACAAGATTTAGGAGTTCCTGTATTGTGTGGAGAGGAGCTTTATGTCTAAATTTATCATTCTTTTCTAAAGAAAAGTCTGTTTTAGAAACAAGATTCTTTGAACAAAAAAGAAGGCAGTCTGAACTCAAATCAATCACAACAATACTATAATTAGCCCCCGTATGGAGATGGGGTGTGATTCTAATCAAAAAAAGAAGACCCACACAGCCTTCCTCAGGAGCAGAAATGACAAAATCCAGCTACTGAAGTCAAACAGGCTTTTTTCTTTTTTTGTGTGGGGGGAGGAGGGGAATAAATAAAAAAAAAAAGAAAAGAAAAAGAGGAAGTTCAAGAGATTCAACAGAACAATGCGTGACTACAATGCTTAGTAGACAAATACCAGAATCAAAGCTGCAGGTGAACCAGAGGGCCAGCTGAACTATTAAAGAGTGTGGCTGAAGAGAAAGGCCCTTCAGGGAAGTTAATTTCTTTCATCAAACTTTACCACTCTGCCAGCAAAAATAACAACAGAGTTTGGATCTTTACACAGTACTTTTAGTTCCTAACTTTTCAGTAAGGATCGTCTCACAGAGTGATGGCAAAGAGATAAGCTGCTAATAAATACTGATAAATTAAACAGCAACACAGTAAAAGCACCAGAAAGCCAGCTTCAGTATGTGCCAGCAATTAGCTGAAAATCACAACTGGCCTTCCACTGTGCTGAGTAATTTAATCAATGCCCATGGAAAAGAAGCCAGGGTTCTGATTTACTTCATCTTACTGATTTCTGTAGTATGATTTAGCTGATGAAGAAAAGCATCTCACAGAATCTACTTGGTTTGTCAAACAACCTTTGATGCCACCTCTTTAAAGTGGGTAGAAATTGAAATGCATAAACTTGTGATGGATGGAGAAGTAGCATTTGTCATGATGTAGAGACCAGGGAAGAAGGTAACCTGTCAGCAGATGGTCAGTGCTCAACACCACACGAGTCCTGATCTGCACCTCTGTAATCATTTGTTAATGATGTGGAGAAGAAGGGGCATGGCCAAGCAGACTATTTGTAGAAAACACAAAATTATTTAGGTTAGCTGAGAGTAAAGATGATGTTGAACTCAATCAGAACTTAAAACAAGTAGAAAAAATGATTAATTAAATCTATGGGATGATGAAAAAGGTATCATGAATAACACACAGTAAAACTGAATTCACTGCTCCTACAGAGAAATGAATGCCTGAACTATGTATGCATTTTGTTGGCTTCTACATAAATAGCAAGAATTAAAACCCCTCTGCAACTCTTTGTTTCATTGCCATGACCATTCAATAACCAAGCAGCTCATCAAGCACCAGCAGCCAAAAGAGCAGCCAAATCTCACGTGTGGGTGTAACAGACAGAAAGGAAAGGCCTGAGAGCAAAGCCAGGGGACCAATCCACGCTCACTTGGAATATTCTATTCCATTTTCTCCACTTGGTCTCAAAAGGAGATCTATCAGAAATGGAAGACATTTCATGATGAGGCAAAAATGATCCCAAGTAGAATAAAAAGTATTACAAATACTGTCCTGTTAGCAAGAACATCATTAAGAGATGGAAACAACAAAGGCATCCAAATATTCCTGAACTCTGAACAGCAATGGTTCCATTCTCACATCTCTCCCTAAGGCAGGTGGAATGTAACAGTGCTTTACATCCTCCTCTGGAAGTTCTGGTACTGGCCATTCTCACACACAACAGTTACCAGACAGATACAGTACAGGAACTTCTTCCCTCTTCCAGTGACAGAGCCTGGCCCAGGCTGCCCAGAGAGGCTGTGGAGGCTCCTGCTCTGGAGACTTTCCAGCCCCACCTGGCTCTGCTCCTGTGTGGGCTGCCCTGGGTGACCCTGCTCTAGCAGGGGAGCTTGTACTCAATGATCTCCAGAGCTCCCTCCAACCCCCACCACTCTGTGATTCTGTAATACTGCTGTGATTGGAATACACTCAAACATGGCTTTACACCAAGCAAGGGTATCCCTGTAATCAACAACCTCAAGGAGGAGTGAATTAAAAACTGTCCAGTTTGCATCAGAAAAAAAAAGCAGTTTGAGAATAATGAGGTAGTCCTGTGAATGTTAAGATAGAACTTCACTTGAAGATGAAGAATAGTGCAGGGATAAAAGCACAGAAATGCATGTGGCTGTTGACAGGCAGGGATTTGGGGGGAAAAAAATGTGGTTGGTGTCCAACAGGTCTGCAATAGTCCAACAATGAATCTGTATTTTAAACCCTTGCAGTAGAGAAGTTAAAATATCCCAATAGTAGCTGGGCCACCGTTACAAAACATCTGGGACACAGTGTTCATTAGTTACCCTTGGCAGGCACCTAGGCCTAAGGAATGCATTTCTGAAGGATTCAGAGTACAAACTTCCCATACCCCATCCTGCCCAACCCAAACAGTGCCTTCTGAGTCACTGACCAGCCTGACACTAAGGGCACTGCACTGCCCTGTGCACTCCCAAGTCCTGAGCCTGACAGCAGACCTGCTGGAGGCTGCTTTGGTGCTCTCCTGGCCCACTCATGAAGGTTTACCTCCCTGGGGAAGCCAGAGTACACTGCAGAGGCACAGAGGTGGCACACCACGGGGTTTTGTCTTGAGGTGTTAGAACAACATGCCTGAGAAACTTACTTATTTTCCTCAGCACAGTTTTAACTGATTGCTCTCAGCTCAGGAAAGAATCTTTCCAGAGCTTGAAGTTAACCTAGAAATATAGAGAGATCTTAAAGGTAGCAGAGCTGTGCCCAAAGATTCAGAGCCACTGGCTATTACCGACCGCAGAAATCGCCTTTGTTCTTCTGTAACTTCAATTTCCAGTGGGGGAGAGATGGAGGAGGACAGTAATTTCTTCTTGCCACAAGCTGCAGGCTCCTTCTCATAGGAATCTGTGAATGAATCATTCAGAAGTATTCTCTGAAGAGTATTTACGCAGGCATTACCCTTAATGACCCCACGGTCTGGCATGGAACCCGCTGTTTGGATTCAAAAGTGACCACAGAATGCCTTCTCCTGAAGCTCCCAGTGGAGGACTGGGAATGTCACAAACCAGACACCTAGTCTCTGGGGAACGGTTGGTTAATGCCACTTTGTTTTTTCCCACCAGTTCCAAAAAAAGAGTCACCCTAAATAGCAAAAAAAAAACCCCACTGATCTATTTAGCTCAACTCACAGAGAGCAATTTTTCCACAGAAAAGTCTGATATAAATGGCATTAAAATGCTATTCATTAGCATTTCTCCCTTCAGGCTTTCAAGTTTTTTCAGTACCTGGCCAAAAGGAGCAGGGTTCCTGGCAGCCCCTCTGCAGGAGCTGTGCAGTCTTTATTGACAAAAGAGAAGGTCAATGACTTTTAAGTATTTGATGGATGGCTATTGTGCTTTTGCCACTGAAATCAGTGGCTAATGAGCTTACAGAGAAGACCATTATCCCTCTGCTAGCAGTTTCAGATTGTGATATTTCAGGTTTTAAGCACCATATTCAGTTAAAAAGGAACCATTTTTACCCTGCATCCCAAGTCTTATTCTTCACAGCACAGCCACATAATCTTAGTGATGTTGTTCTATTTCCTCTTCATTGTTTGGTTTTTTTTTCTATCAGTCTTCCTGCTCTTTCATTATGTCAAGACTATTTTAGTTTGATAGTTCTGTGGGTAGGGAGTGTATCTTATATTTTTGGAAATGCTGTAACACTTTTCAGCTGCCAATACTACAACTGCTCCAGATACTGAATGTCTGCACTCTCCCAGGGATCAAGATACCTCTGACAACTGAACACCCTATTGGTTCCATAGGTCTCAGAGTTATCCTTATGCTACGTTAGTTAGCAAGCCTTCCCCTTCAGGCAGCTCATCTGTACTCCACTGTGCATGGATTGTTTTTCTTCTGCAGACCACCTGAATCCTCACCTGCTATAAGCTGCTCCAAGCGGATGCGTTCGTGAGCTGCGTGTTGATCCACCAGAACCAAGAGATTTCCATCTAAACAGGTACCACAAGAGATGAGAGAGAGGCACGGCTGTAGGCAGCTGCACACCTTAGGAAGAATGACCATTCTCTCAAGGCCACATTGAGAAGGTAACCACCAGGCAGTTTTACAGCAATGAAGGGGGTTTTTTGTTGTGTCAGCAGAACATTAAGTCACTAGAGAAATTTCATAATCCAAACTGGCATTTAAATTAACTAGATTTAGTCAGAAACTCTGGTCTATTGACATCTTCATCTAACTTCAGAATGAGAGCTGAGGTGCCCCACAAACTCTTCTGCTTAATACAGTCTTTAAAAAATGTTATGAAAGACAGGGTTTGAATGCCTTTTTTGTACAGCTTCATCAAGCTTCAACAATGAACATGTCCAGACACTACGAACAGAGCCTGAGAGATGTTAGTGATTTGAGTACAATCTATTTTTATAACACTAATCCAAAGGCAGCAGGAACCTTCAACAACGTCCAAAATAAAGATAAAGAAGATCCAGGAAATCTCAAGTGAAGACTAACATTTTCCTCTACTCACATCACCCCTAGGCAAGAAGAGAATACAAACAGGACAGCGTTGTCCCTGCAGTCTGACTGCACTGGACAGCCCCTTCAGCTTCATGTTAGTAACCATCCTTACCTGCCTGCTTATCCATTTCATTCCTGGTGTTGATTAAACACGCGATGAATTTATTGTCCACTTGCTGAAGAACCTGTAAGATACTCAGAAAAATCACCACCTAGTAGTAGAATTACTTTTAAAATGAAGGTAAACAAAAGAAGACAATCCAAATAGGGCAAGCACAACAGCTATTGGGATGATCAGAGGAGATGAGAACACAGCTTCCCTAATCTCAAAGGCTTAAGGAATCTGGCCTAGTAAAACTGAGAAGGTATATGATTATTCTTTGTAACTACAGCAAGGTGCTAAATATGGAGAAGGCAGCAATTGTGTAAGTGAAAAGACAATACTGGCAGAAGGTCAAATGACCATAAATTGGTCATGAAACAGTTTAGTCTGGAACTAAGAGACAGTTTCAAAATATCCAAGAAAATAATTCTGGATCCATTTTCTTCCAACGAGAGTCACAAGGGCAAGAGCTCTCACTGCTCTAGGGTGCAGCTGGAAATTTAGAGAATGCTCATGGAGATGTCTCACTGAGTTGTGAGTTAGAGCTGGGACTCTTGAGTATTTGATTTGGTGATCTCACCATCAGAGGATGGAACAATCTTTTTCAACCTGCCCTGTGTCTAAGGACTGATACACTTGTCATCTGTAGGAGCTGGGCAGCATTTTTTCTACCCTCATATCCTGAGGTAGAATTTACTTCTCTGACTTACTACCCCTTTCCCTCAAGCATCAGAAAGCAACCAGAGCTCCAAGGTTCAGTATTTGAACTGGTGTGGTGTTAGGGAAGCATTTCTCCCCCAGCCACTTGGAGCTCACCCTGAATTCTGTCTCACAACATCTGCACTGTTCACCTCCTAGATAACAGTGAACAGATGATCCTAGTGCTTTGCAGGGATGTGAGACATTGATGATTCTTTTTATTCTTTTCCTGTTTGTGCTTTTGGTCGTTTCTACAGAGATTCTCAAACTGCTCTAGGGTACTGAAGGCAGCACTTAGCTTCTCCAGAGGTGGGACGAGACAATTTCTTCTAGCTTTACCTTCTTAAAAACATACAGAGGAAAACATAACGTGGGTTAATCACAGAACCACGTAGTAAGAGGTTCTTAATACTCAGTTCTTATTATGAGGAGTAAACAGAAACATGGTACCTTCCCTTTTCCAACTCTCCTGTCTTTTAGAAATGTCATCTACTTACTGTGACAGCTTGATATACTCCTGTTATTCTTGCACACAGGAATCATTTGGATCTCATCCACCTTGGAGATCAACATTACCATGCCCACACAGTCAGAACCTGACTTCTCAAAGTCTGCAGCCTGACTGCATGAGAATAAAGCCAGCCAGGCCTGTAAGCCTTTTGTCGTTGGGATGCACAAGAGAACCCACTGGGGCACTTTTATGCAGGCAACCCATCCAAGAATGTAAGCTCAGGCCAGACATTTACATCAGCTTTGAAGCTGTCATTCAAACCAGCTGATAAAGAAGCACTGAACCAGGTAAACTCGATGCTATGATGCCATTTTGAAGAATCACTTTTCAGATTAGACATAAATCTTAAAGGGAAATTTCAAGTCTTTCCACGAAATCTGGGATTTGCTTTTGAAATCGCTCTGCTGAAGAATTACATTTATAAGGTCAATAAACATGGGAGATACAGGACACAGATTTGGATGGAATGCAGTAAACATAAACACCTGCCAATTGAAATATAATTTAGTTATAATTGAAATAAAATTTAGTTAACAGTCTTTCTAAGCAGCAGTAGCAGGGCTACCTCTTCATTTTATTTAACCAAACAGTCGAGGAATTTTGGGGTCACTTGCTGATTAACCATGAGATGATGCTTAGATCTGGCCTAACAAATGTGCATCTGTTAGCATCACACAGCAACCAAGAATTCCTTTTGTGCTTGTGAAAATTAGGGATATGAACTCTTTCCCTGGATCCCTCCTTCCCACCAGGCAGAGACACCAGCGGATGTCACAGGTGGAGTGTGACTCTTGGGGTGGAAGCTGGCAACAGATGATGCTGTACCTGCATGGAATGAACCATGTCTTTGGTGAAACGATAAGGATACAAGATATTGTGAATTTTCACTGCCAGATTGTCAGCCTGGCTGCTGGTGACATCAACAGCAATCTGTAAAAACCAGAATGACAAAGCAGGCTATCAAGGGGATGGCAAAAAACCCAACACACAAACAATACCCCAAACACACCAGCTTTAAGAAAAACTGGAAATAACTCTGTCTTTTGACAAACCAAGCTTTCCACACAAGAACAGCACTAGCTAAAGCTACATCTGGCAATCCTTTTGCTTCCATCCTCATATACCTTCCCATCAGGATATTCCCTCCTAGCTTCAATGCATTCAGCTGCTTTCAAGCACCTACCAGAGAACCTGGAGTTAATCATCAGCCCCCCTGAGCTCTCCAGGAGCCCTATTGCTCTGCAGTGAGTCAGAGCCCCCGGGCACAGCCCGGCCTGAGGAGAGCTGCTCCTTTGCAGAAACTCACCAGCAGGTGGTTTGCTGCTCCATCCCTATTGTTTGCGGGTGGAAATGGTTACAGGGAGGTGTACACATGCCCAGCGTGAGGATTAGAGATAATGCCTCCTCATGACAACAAAGGAAGTTTTGCTACAAGCTCCAACATTGTTTCCCTCTCACATGCTACAGTCCTGCCAGGCTCTGAAAACAACCACAAGACTCGCTGCATCTCAGAGAAGACAGCTGGGTTATTGTAGCTGTCCACAGAGAGCAGATACTGTATCATAATGTTGGCATCTGATAACTCTAAATTAACTAACTGCAGAGGAAAAGCCAGTTTACAATGGTTTGCTTTTGAAATTACATAAAGCAAAAGATCAGCCTTACACCTGCTTCTCTGACGTGACTAAATCCATGAGAATGACTTCCACATGAACAGTCCATCACAACACCTGCCTGCCAGCCCTGCAGTGTAAGGTAGCACTGAACAGCTTCCATGCAACAAGGACAGTGTTTGCAACTTGGGTACCCGGGCCAGAAAATAACAGAGGCTAAAATGACTCCTATGAGAGACAATACTTACCTCGGGGCAGGGAACAAACACAGGATTATCCCATTCTGAAAGCAGTGACTGGAGAGAGTCCCCTTCAGCACCTAGGAAAGAACACAGATAACGCAGGGACTACCACTGTCCATCAACAGAGGTGGGCTGGGTTCCCCTACCTCACAAAAGTTTTGGGGTTTTTCCCTTCATAAAAAGAGGAAAACATAGAAATAAATAATGGGACACGAGGCTTCACTTCTCCAGTGCCTGCTTTAACTAGGAAAGAGACTGCAACTGTCTGATTCCTAAACACACCGCAGGACAATGCAACAGGCCCTGGAAAAGAGAGTGGGGGAGTGAGAAGGGAAAGAGAGACCTGTTTAGCTACCTCCTCCCTCTGGACAAAGCCACATACCAAAAAGATTATTTCATCCTTTCCAATGAAAAAAAAAAAAAAACTAGTGAGGATTGAAGCTATTTTTCACATTCCAAGGTTGGAATGAGTACAAAGAAGGGAGTAGGTAATTATTCTTTAAACTGCTGACATAATTCAACAAAGAGCTGGGTATTTCATCCTGTAAATAAGTATCCCCTAACCTGCCTTCAACCCTAAAGATTTTTTTTTTCCAGTTCTAGATTTGAGATGACTCACACAGTCCCATTGTTAATAGACCTTGAGTAATTCTGGGTTCCTGTTGGGACATCTGGGAGAATTCTTTTTTGTTTTGTTTGGTTTGGTTTTACCACAGAACACTGTGTCCTGGAAAGCTGGCCCTACCTCTCAGATCCTGGCTTGCTAGAGTCTTCTCTTTTCGAAGTCTAGGAAGGAAGGGAAGCACAGTCTCACTCCTAAAGGGATGGCACCTGAACTGAAATCCTAAACACAATATAAATTAACTGCTGCAGATTCAACAGCAGGCAAAATGTTATGCAATTATTGTATTCTCTAAGTGAGTGCATGCTTAACCCTGTACAAATTAGAGTATCCTGTAGATTCTGCAATCTAACCCTGAGAAGTAACAGCACATACCTAAAAAGCTAAAAACTGATACCCTTGCCTCAGGCATGTGTTATTTATTTAGTTATTATTTAGTTATTATTATTTATTTGGGGGTTATTTATTTATTCTTTCTATATTACCACAGTTACTGCAAGACTGTCCTTAAAAACTGGCTCCTGCTTTAATCCCAGAAGAATTATTTCCAGAATTAAGAGCATTATACCCAAAGAGGAGGCAAATAGTAAAGTCTGTCAGATACCAAACCACTTCTGACTTCCTTTTGCTGCAGTGTGGCAAAGCTGCCACTCTACCACCACTGCAATCAATAATACACTCATCAGGAACTGCTAAACCTGAAACCTGCAAGTCAGTGAGATACCAGAGCTAACCTAACAACACGTTCCTACCCACCCAGAATGATTTCATGACATTACAAACCTTCACTGTTATCAAGATTCTTAAGAAGGTGGTCAGATTTCCAGCACAGCAGTAAACATTTCACCCTTCCTTCGGTACAGTTCAGACTTCTATTCTTTGTGAAATAATAATGAATTAATAAAGTTCCTTTCTACTGAGAAACCAAGGGCGTGCATTCAGGAAAAGTGGCAGAGAGATAATGCCAAAGAAAACCAGCTGCATGGTGATAAGCTCCCCATGAAAAGGCTCTGTGAGGCTCGTGGCCAGTCCACAGACTCCTGACTGCTGGCTCCATTCCAGCAAGGACCAGCGATGGTCCTGCCCTGGGGACTGAGAATCCTTGCAAGGATCCAGACTGGCAGGCCAGCATGGGAAGGAAACTCAGCATCCCACTGTCACAGACCTGAGAACAGAGGACAAGGTGGCTTGGAGTGGTTCCTGGTAAACGGGCAAACTGAAGCCTGCTGCCTACTTCAGACTTTGAATGAACTTCTGTAGCTATCATCACCAAAACCAGGATCTCCCAAGTTCACAGAGCATCTGTCATCTCTATGAACAGAGATCCAGCTGCTTCTTACTGCAGGAAAATCCTTGTTCGGGATATTCATTGTTCATAAAGGCAGAATTTCCCTGTCCAAAGGATTCAGAGCTGGCAGAGACGTTACCAGTGTGACCTCTGATAACTAACATCAGACAAGGTGCTGGGGATAGTAACTTACCTACCTTACACATGCAAGCCACACACAACTACCACCTCTGGGTACCCATTTGCACTTGCTCAGCTGGATCCCTGAAAGACACTGCTGCAATGATGCATCAGCCAACAGCACACTAAAGGTGCAAACACAGCTGGTGAAACAACAAGGGCGTGTTGAACTGGGATCTTAACTCACTACAGATGCACAGCAGTGCCTCAAAAAGGCATTGAAATGAAGCTTGATAAATTTCCCTGCAGCAATCAGTTTAATCAGTACAAAGATGCCCAAGTTTGGGAGGTCTGACTTTTAACCTAAGAAAAAAAGCTGCTGTCCAGCTCTCACCCAAGAGTAACACCAGTGACAGAGTTGGGACACCAGTGACAGAGTTGGGACACCAGTGACAGAGTTGGGACACCAGTGACAGAGTTGGGAGTGGCACCACTGAGCCCATGGAGAGGACACCACTGATGAGCAAGGACAATGCCACTGGGTGACAAAAGATGCAACACCACATATGTCCCCAAAGACTACAGACTCTATACATCATCTAAAAGCAGAAGAGTATGTGAGGCATTAAATTCAGGAATAGGAATGCACTGTTCAAACCCCCTGGTCAAGCTCCACATCTCAGTGCTTTAGCTGGCTACTAAACAGCACTGGGGGCAATGGAATTGTGTGGACCACATAGAACAAGCTAGCCAAGGAGTGTACATTTGCTCTTGCAAGTAATAAAAAAAAAGATATTCTCCTCCTTGTAACAAAGTTACTTCAACCAGTGACAAGAAACATCAAGAACTACTGGCATGGATTGTTATAACTGAAACACCTACTGCACCAGTGTTTCCATGGCTGGTGAGAAGGAAGCAAGAGACAAAAATACAACAAAGCAGAGCCTGTCGTGATTGATTGGACAAATCTCTCCCGGGAGAACTACCTTGAAAGAACTCCAAACTACTTTTCAAAGCAAATCATGCCATAGGAAATGGAGTCTACATGTGGAATAGCTGCATCTTCACTCAGAAAAGCTGCCTATGGACAGAGTGAAGAAAAGCTCTGAATAAAGAGATGGAGATGCATGCAAGGGAAAATGATCAGTACCACCATTCATTCTGCCAACCAGATCCAGAGAACACAGAACACCAAACCCAGCAGGTGGATACATGAAGATTCATGGACACCAAACCCCTTGAAAAACAACACAATGTGGTGTCCTGTCACCCCCAGAAAAGCCCCACCATCGAACCACCAACAGTGCTGGGCCACGTGTGAAAGGAAAACCTTCCCAACTCTGTGGGAAGGAGACTACACATTCACAATTAGGAGTTAAATTGTTGTTCATTTGTCAAGAGTGGGTTTAAATTTTGTATGCAGGTTGAAAAAAGATCATTCTGAGATGGGGCTCTTGGGGAAAACATATTCCTAAATGCAACCATTTAGGAGAAAGATGGTAAAAACTGCAGTACTTGTCTGGTATGCCTGCTCTGAAGCAGCTTTCTCACCTTCTATAAGACAATCACATGTAACTGTGATCACAGTAACTGTCCTGATCCACTGTGAAAACTAGGCAGCTATCTGCTGACAGGTTCATGACGTTTCTCTTAATTGTTCTATTCAAAATTAGCTTTTAATATCTCAAATGTTAATGTTTTACTGTTTCCACAGCTCCCAACACTTCCCTGTTTTCCACACAGCCACGACCAGTGAGGCAACAGCTATTTCAGTCCGCAGGGGCAGGTGCTGACAGCACATTTCATGCACCTAACAACAAAACATTTTCTCTCATCCCATTTTCACAAGCACCACCCCTCTTACCACTCTCTGAAACAACATTCACGGCCATTGTTGTTATATCTTGGATGCAGGCAGCTCGGAATCCTTCCACAGGAGGAGTGTGGTAGGTGCTCAGCCCGGTTGCTCTGTTGATGTATATTGTCCTGCCCGAGGAAACATCAAAGTCTTGCAGCCAGTCAGAACAACACAAATCATTCCTGGGATTCCCCGTGCTCCCGTTGTCCGCAGTGGATTCACAGCCACTCGGGAAGGTCATCTGAGGAACCTCAGTATCTTTCAGATTCTGTTCTGAGGACTCATCTAATGCACTGTTGTCCTTGCAGGGTATGTCAGCAGGGGATGATAAAACATTGCTTGAAGAGACCGTGCAGTCCCCTTCGCCAACGCTGAGAGGTGATGGGCTGACAGCACCTCTCATGGATTCTGCTCTTGTGCTCTTTGCATCCCCTGCAGACATGCTGTTATTACCCTCTCCCATTTTTTCCACTGAGGATTTAGATGTTTGACAAGTGTCACACGAAGCATTGTTATTGGAAGATTGAAGATCAGGAGAGCAGTCATCTTTTCTACTTGAGTCTGTCTGGAATTGTTCATCGAGGTGTTCCACTTCTTTGTGGTCACTCTTCATTCTGGACAGTTTGGATGATAATGATCCTGGGTAACTTTTACAACCTGTATTTTTTTTACTAACCTGAGAGTAACCAGACAATGTTAAAGGACTCTGACAAAGGGCTGCTTTGTCCTGTGAAGTTTCTCTACTGCAGAATGAAGTCCCCTCCAAAGAACCCAAAGCTTGGCCACTATTACCAGCAACTGTATCTTCCACAGCTGGAGTTTCACAAGTGCTCATGTCACCACAGTTGTCATTCTCATTCTTAGAAAAGTCACAGCTAGCTTGTGAACTAAGACCCGGGAGAGCAGATTCACTCTGCTCTGCCAATGGAGCTGGCAGAGGACACTTGGCTCTCCCATAGTATCTCCTGAACTTTTCCAATGAACCCAGCTGGGTGGACAAGCTCAGCTTCTTAGAGGGCTGAGATCCTCGCACAGCTATTTGTCTTCTAGTGCTTTTAATAACCTTCTTGTGAGAAATACCTGAAGAAGCTGCCAGCACCAATTCTGTAGCATTTGATGTCACACGGCTTCTTTTATGGGTGGCGTTAGGCGTAGCTACCCCCCCAGTCACCTCATCTGGCAAAGTGCTGGTCTCTAACCACGCCGTACCATCAGCCACGCGTAGTTCTCTGGTGTAAGGTGTACATCCCTGACTTGTATTACTGGAAATGTCCTTAGCTTTTAAAGACTGGATCAAAGAATTAACTCTGGGCCCAAAACTATCCTTGGTACCGAATGGGCCAGCTCTACCTTGCACGTTTAATGTGAGATTTGTTTCCGTTTGCTCACATTCATGTAGGGTCTCATCTTGCCTCCCGTGTGTTTTGAGGCCTGCAGAGCAGAGTGTTAAAGGTACTGAACTAACAGCCCTTCTTCCAGCATCAGCTTCCCTGTCCTCTCTCCCTGCATTACAGGATCTCATCAACGAACTGCCGGAGACAGTCTCAGGTTCCGCTGCTGTTTCAGCAGGACCCCTCTCGGACGAGGACACAGGAACACCACTATTGAAGCTACAGACCATCCCACTTTCCTGCACTCCTTTGCGTTGCTGGCCTCCCACATCCTTTATACAGCTATCTGCACAACGCTGCGGGTCACCACAGCTGTCTGCTTTTGTATTGTCTGAGGTGGCCCCTCCAGTCAAAGAGGAACAAGGACTTTCTGAAGGTTTCAGATGAGTGTCAGATGTTCTTTGGGAATGGTTAGTGTCTTTCGGCTCCTGCTCTGAGATATTTGGCATGATGAAATCAGGAGCTGGGTCATCTTTGCTAGGCAGTGAGATCTCCACTTTATTATTCCTACGTGGAGCAGATGGTTCAGCAGTCTTCTGATCTGGGGATAATTCAGTTTCCTGCAGATTTTCATCTGACTTTTGAAGACCTGAAGGTTTTTTTCCACTAATGGATTTCCTCTTGACATCTTTTGATTGCAAGGCATACATTTCATAGGACTCTGCAATTTCATTGCATGCTTTCTTAAAGCTGTGCTGGATGCTCATCTCCTCAGAGACTGAGGGCTTCAGAGCTGCAGCATCATGCAAACTAAAGTTGTGATCTTCACTAAATTCTCTGATGTCCTCACTACCTGGTTCAAGAAGTAAATGTTCTCGTTTCAAAAATATTTTAACCCCTTCCTCTATGCAAGTGAGAAGAACATCCCAGTTCTGGAACTCGATTAGTGTCTTTGCAGGTTCCAGACACACATCATAGTCACTGTAGGCACAGGTCACGTTGAGAATAAAGATCCCGTAGAACTCCGGGCCGCCGCGATGGTGACCAGGACTGGAACTCGCCTGCCTGCTCGCAGGTCCACTTTTTGCCTTGTAAATGGTGCTTTCTTTTCTTAATAAAAAATCAATTAATTTATGTAGTCTCGTCTTTAAAACAAGCCTCCTGTTGACATACAAGAACTGCATATTCTTGTTGTAATGCCCTTCAGTGCTGATATAACCGCTCAGCTCAAAACCCCCAGACTTATGATTTATTTCTCGTAACTTCTGAGACCTGCCTAGCCCATAAACTTGACAAAAACGAGAATATACATCTCTTGTCTTCGGGAGCTGAAGCACCATAGAACAAGAAACATCATTCCTTAAAGAAAATGAAACAGAGGGATGCATCAGCGAAACCGCCTCCACCTTCCGTCTCAACCTCTCAAATTCCAGCACAGGATCCATGCACTTTCTCCTCACTGGTAACTGGTGGAACAAGTTACACACGGTGACCGTAGTTCCACCACTCGGTCTGCTCAGTTCAGCTTCACAGACTTCCAGTGCCTGCCCGTTGTGAAATAGTTTCACAAATGTTTTTGCCGTCCTGCTGGTCTTCGATGAGACTTCCACTAAGCTGGCCACGTTGGCGATGCTTGCCACAGCCTCTCCTCTAAAGCCATAGAACCTCAGGTTCTCCAAGTCTCCCAGGCAGCTGCACTTGCTGGTGAAGTATCGCTTTCCCATTGCATTTAAATCCTCTCTTCCCATCCCGGAGCCATTGTCCACCACCTGGATCTTAAAAGCTTCCAGATCCACCCTGATAGCGATACATGTTGCGTTGGCATCAATGCTATTGAGGACAAGCTCCTCAACACACTGCCCCAGCGAGCTGATAGTCACTCCAGAACGCAGCCTGGCTCGCACATCTTCTACCAAACGTTTGATCATCTCAGAATCAGATGAGAAACCCCAGAAACTGCAGGGAGATCACTCCTCCATGGTCCTTAGAACAACTCCCTGGGGGGACAAATAAAAATAATTAAAAAATCAAAGGCCTGATTAAAACTTTGTTTCTTGCATTCACCCTCCTAAATGTACTGGTGTTCGGAGGCTTTTTCTGTGCTTACTTTGCTGCTCAGACTTGGAGTACTCCTCAAAGGTGTCTTCAGGGATGGCCAGAGCTGAGCCTGTGCTCCTTGCTAACAGTGAATGCGATTCTCAACACACCCAAACTGAACTCCAACCCTAGGGGGTGAAACTCAAAGGACCTGAATGCAAAAGGCTTTCCCTTCCCTTTGTATCAGAAACACAAACTACCACCAAGAGTCGGGCAGAGCTGCTTTCCTCATTTATACCTTTATGGCCTCACAAATTCATCGTGCCTCACTCTGCTGCTGCAATTCGTCTAAGAATAAACAAACTCTTGTTTTGGGAAGGGGAGAGCTGTTTATGTGAAAGGGAACCCACAGTTTTCCAGCCCTTGATGCCTGCTGCTTTCCCAGGGGTATTCGAAGGGGCACCCCTCCCGCAGAGCTCCCCGGGCAGCTCGACGAGTGCCGCCAGCTCTCTCTAGGGATCCGGTGCCCGCTCTGTGACCGGGAACCAC
>VWZY01000369.1:41440-62652 GCA_013399075.1 Chloroceryle aenea | reverse complement strand
ACCTAGAGCTCAGGGGCCCTTTCCCTCTGAAACTCCCTCCTAGTTCATATCAAACGTCCATGATGTGCTGCTCTGGAGCCTCCGGCCTCGTTCCTTGTCTGCGAGTGCCCTGAAGCCAGGAAAGCCGCTCTCTGCATTCGGATAGTGTGCTGTGAAGTTAGATGGATCCCAGTGGGCTCAGGAGACTAGAGGCTGGAGCGGCACGAGTCCGTTCCCAGGAGACACCAGGAATCTGAATCCAGATCAGGTTTCGGATCCACTTCCACCTCCTCCTTGGCTGTCTGCGTTCCTTTGGAATGAACTTCCACCTGCCAAAGTACACAGCAATTATCCAAACGGCTCTAGGACTAGCTGCAAAGAAGCCAGGAGCCACTTGTGGTGCAGCTCCTATTCTCCAGAGCCACTTGGGACTCTGTGACATCTGACTGCCCCTCCCTTCCTACCGGGAGAAATAAAGGGGGATTCCAGGTCCCTCAAGGACTAGGCTGCCCTCAAAAGAAACTGTTGTCTTGGCTTCACTCCTGGTGCAGCTCAGACAAAAGACAGGCACCATGCTTGCTCCCCCCTCTCTGCTCTAAGAGACATCTGTTAAGAGCTGCTTCCTTCTGTGCAGCCTCCACAGGAGCCAGGATCAGTGTAGTGAGCCCTGAGCATGGATGCGAACTCAGACAACGGGTCCTCACCTGCTGCATTCCCTCTGTCCCCCTGCAGAACCGCTGGAGTTGGGCACTCAGACGAACAGTTTCCTGCTGCAGCTTCTTCTGATCATCCAGACACTGTAAAACCAGGCCTCGGAGGTGTGTCACCTCCATCTGCAGAGCACTGCACATGCAGCCTGCAACTGGAGATGCAGCCTTCCCTTCACCGCACGGCAAGGTTGGACTCAGGCAAGCAGGCTGCAGAAACATGGAGCAAAGTCAGGATGAGGTTTGAGTGCAAGGCCAGGAGTTGTACATGGCACAAGAAACCACACACAGAAAGCATCATCCTGGCTTGTTTCCTGACTTCCCAAACTTCTAGCAGCAAAGGCCAGCAAGTCATTACAACTTGGGTACAAAGGCACTGACTTCCTCCTTCTTCTAGGAAAGCTGCTCCTGCTTCCTATCACCAAAATCCATCTGGTTTATCCCCCTTTCCCTAAACCTGGAATCTGCATCTCCTCTTGGGACAAAAAGCTCTTGGAATAAGGCACAGATTGTATTTTCTCTGTGATTTCCTCTGTCAGTTCTTCCTACCTCACAGCAATTTCTGCTTCCTGAATTTCTATCTTCTGCTAGGCTTCTGGGCCCCAGGCTTCCCGTTTTTTCCCAGTTGCATTAACCACATTTCCACAGAACTCTCTCATCATTTTTCATCTGGTCAAGCCCCCACTTGGTCTAGATTCCCGTGAACATCTTTGCAGCATCACCTCCAGTGCCTTCTCTTCCTCATCCAAATGAATGAGGCCAATCCAACACCCTCTTCTCAGCTCCCCCTCTAATTCAAACATTGCCACGTCCCCAAGAGCTTTTGGCCAAGCATTCACTGTACCCAGGGCTCCATTTTGGGCTTGTTTAATCCAACAGGTTCCTCAGAGGCCACTTTGAGTCCTTGAAGTTTCTGGTAAGGGAGAGTCTCCTTCTCAGGCTCTGAAGATGCCATGCTCAGAGGAAAGGGGTTGTCGGGCATGGGGATGAATTCCGCGTTCTCCAGCTCCTGCATACACAAAAGCAGCAGGGTCAGGCCTGCCTGCCTTCCTGCAGCTGACTGATCCCTTCAACCAATGCACCAACACCCTCTGCTGGTAAAAAAAAGGCAGCAAGGCCTTGAGAACATTCCAAAGCATCCCTTACAGGTGGAAGGGGCCACTTCTTCCCAGCCTAGATCCCTGTTTTAAGGCATTTCTGAGACACCACATTACCTTCCGCAGCCAGCCAGGGCAGGAGCTGCTGTCACCACTGTTGCCTCCTGTAGCTTCTGTGGTGCTGATCCAGCCCCCCAACTCACGATCTGCTTCCATGGTTCCCCGAAAGCCTCCGCTGGGACTGGGGGTCTCTGCTTCCTGTTCGTTGTCCTCTTCCTCTGCTCCTCCAGTTGTGCAGCTCTGAGCCACTAGCAAACAAGAGTGAAGTCTTAGTACTTCTTCCACCTCTGCTACTGCTGTTGCCAGAGCCCAGCTGGAGCAGAGAAGATGCCAAAATTTGGGCTCTATGTCCAACGTGAGAGTGCCTGCTAGCAGCATCTCCCTCAGCAGCTTATCTCCTAACACTCCCTGCAGGCCTTTCCAAAAGGGCTTATATACCCTTTGCATAGAAGTCTCTTGCAGCTTCATGGCCCCAGCCCTCCCACAGGTCCAAGAAACTGGACTCCATCTCTCCAGTAGCTGCCCCACAGCCCCCCTTCCCTTATCATCTCCCTTCAGTGAATTCCTCCCAGCTTTTCCTTGACAAATTGACGTTCCTCAACTACAAAGGCCTTGCTGCATCCATGTTACTCCTCTTCTGTTTCATTTCTCTCTTTCCCAGCTTTGAGCCATCCCTTCCCATGCACAGCACCAACTAGATATCCTCTCTTTGAGCTCTTCTGTGAGACCTTTGAAACACAGAGAAACCGTGCTGCAGGACCAGACTGCACCCACTCAGTCTAACCACTGAATGGACTTGGCTCTCAGCTGCCCAGGGCAGGTTACTCACCAGTACCAATGGACAGGCCACTGCTGTTTGATCGGATAGTTTTAGAGTTCAACACCTTTTATGCAAGGAGAGAGGTACACTTTCAGTTAGAGTGCCCCACAGAAAACAAGGTAACTCCTACAACAACACACAACAAAGCCAATGTTGCAGGCCTAGAGCTCCAAACAGCTTGCCACAGCCAAGCCGGATTTATAGCAAGCAAATCGTCCTCATCATAACCAAGATTCCCACATTTAATCCTGAACTTCCACTTACCAACAATGATGATGGTGTGCCAGCCACGGCAAGAGAGGTCTGGAACGTGATGCAGGGATCCAAATATCGGGCGAGGCCAGGAGGTACAAATATCGGAGCCGTGAGCTCTCTCGGTTGACGTCATCGCCAGGCGTCCATTCCCACCGTTACCCCAGGCAAAGATATGGTTGTCTGAGGAAACAGATTCAGCAGGCTCAATTCCCTCCCTCCCTCTCAGCCTGTAATTGCTACAAGGATCACACCCTCTCCACTCTAACTGCTGTCCCAAAGTAACTAATCCCCCGGCTCCGTTTTGCCATTGGGAGAAGAAACGGATAACAAATCTACCAGGCAGCCACCAGCCATCACTCTGCAGCCCCAGGGACAGCAAATCCTTGGTGCTACACTGGGACAACTAACAGAGCCAAACCTCAGTCTAAAGGGCTTCTTTATTTCAGTGCAGTGCTGCAGGGGTGGTGTAGGAAATGACCAGTGGGAGCCAGATAACCACCCTGCAGCTCTAGCTCAAAGAAACCCACCACAACTTTGCACAGTCCCACTCACCGTCAGTAGCAGCTATGGTGAATTCATCTCCACATGAAACCCTGATCACCTGCTTACCCCCCAAGGGGCCACCCAGCAGGTTAATCCCCAGGTGCTTCTTATAGTCCCCAACACCAAGCTGTCCACACTTGTTGGAGCCGAAGGTCAGCAGGCGGCCTCGCTCTGAGAGAAGGAAGGAGGAGAAAGTCACAGCCAAGGGCCCAACTCTGGAAGCAGCCATGCATGCAGAGGACTAGCAGCAACAGCCCAGGACCAAGAAGGACTCTGCTGAGAAGCCAGCCAGGCTGCAAGGGGACAGTGCCAGCCAAGATGAGTGGCTTCAGCCTGGAAACACCTCCCTTCCTTCTCCCATTGCTCCCCTTTTCTGGGGCTGGGACTCCTCACAGCCCTCTGACTGCTGTGTCACTTGGGCAAAGCCTTACTGGGTCATAAACAACTCCTCTGCTATTCCAGAGCATGATTCTTCCCCAACCTTTTTTTTAATTTTAGGGAAAAAAATCTGGGAAGGCTGACCCAGAAGCTGCTGCTGCTTCAGCTGGGCAGATGGCAACAGTGACAAAGAACAGAAACCCTGGGTTCCTGGAGCAGGCATAAGCCTTGCTACCAAGGGCACAACCCTCAGTGTCAAGTGCCAGGCTGAAAGCTCAAAGCTGATGTAAAGTAATCCAGCAACCAGTATTCACTTCTTAGTAAGCAGGGCTCACCATCAATGGAGGCCGTGTGTGTCTTCCCCGGAGAAATGGTACGGATCTTGTAGAAGGACAGCTGCTTGGCCAGGGTAAGGGAAGTGGCATATGGCACTTCACAGTATGTCTGAGAAAAGACACGTGGGCAAGCCCAGAGTGAAAAAACACACATCAGCTAAGACCTACTCAAGCAGCTCTTGGCAGACCACAGCATGAACCTAGACAGTCCCAACACCAGGACGTTGAAGAACCACCAGAGTCCATGTCACTGGCCAAGTCACCCTGGAGCAGCTCATGATCTGTTTCACTACTTCAGATCTGACCTAAGCCCATACAGCCAACAGGAAGCTGAGGAACAAATTGCCTCTTCCCACAATCCCAGTATCCATTGTCTTGGACTGGAACAAACTGGCACAAAGCTAACAAATGCTTTCACTGTCACAGGACCCCCACTTCCCCATATACTACTGACTGCTGGGAGCTGGAGCCAGGGACCCAAGTGCACTTACGTCGTGGTTGATGATCCCTGATGTGCACTGATTCAGGCCCAGCTTGTTGAACTCGTTGAGTCCACATGCCAACACTTTGCCTGTCTGGGTGAGCAGGAAAGTTCCATCGCAGCCACAGTGAACAGACACAATGTTTAAGGTCTTTGGAACATCCACCTACGTGGAAGAAATGCATCCTGAGAAAAATCAAAATCCCAACACCTACTGCACAGAAGCAGAGAAACATATGGGGTTAGAGCAGCAGTTCAGCCAGGCTGGGCACTGACAATAGACACCACAGCCATGTGGAATGAAGATGTAAGAGTATCATCAAGTCTGTAGCATCCTGAAGCTTCAGTCAAAATGCAGAAACTCAAGGCATTTTAGACTTTGTGTGCAGAGCCTGTCCTGAGCCAGCACAGGAACCAGAAATGGGATGCACAGGCATCCTGGCCAGCTGGGGTCTACAAAGACCAGACCCCATTAGCCAAGCAGGGCTGGGTCTGTGCTGTGTGGGTGTGATGTTGTGTGATGGCAGATATTTGGCTTCCAGACACATCCTTGCTGTTTTCTAACCTCCAGTGGCATAGGTTACCTCAGCTACCCCTAGCACTGTATTTCAAGAGGGTTTTACTTTCAACGAGTCTTTAACTCATCATGTCAAGTTCAAAAACTCCTGGTTGTTTGCACTGCTGTGAGTTCCCTCTACAATCTGAGGTATGCAATTTGCTATCTCCTACTGTGATTTCTACAACATTCAGTTTGGCATTTCCAGTTCCAGCTTGGAGATCAGAGCAATGAAGCTCTAAGTCCTGATGCTGGCTGGTTTGGGAGTGGCATATCCTCCTGTCATGATTTCTATGGACAACTGAAGCAAAATATTATGAGGAAGTAAAGTTAAAACCCTTGCAAACTCTGTGATACCTCAAAAAGCCCAAACCAAACCAAGCAACACCTGAGTCTCGGACAGTTACTATTTCCAAACAGCAACTAATTTGGCTTTATGCTCATGCAGATTTTGAGAAGTTGTCACAGCTCTACCTTCTGAGGGGTGTAGTGATCTTCTTCTGAATCCAAGCCCAAGCGCCCTGCATCAGTAAAAACACTGCAGTTAGAAATGGCCTCACAAGGTGCCCATCCCTAAGAAGTAGTATTGTCTCTCCACAGTCCCAAAGGAATCCCCCTACAGAACTGGAAACCTGCTCCCTACATGTGCTATTGCCTGCCAGCCCTCAGGGTAATCCAACCCTACTCACAGAACAACTGCCCTACCCACCAGGGAGCCACTAGAGATTCCCAGGGTCAAGTCCCAAGGGCCCAGTCCCCAGTCCCCCATTCTTACAAGGAAAGAAAGCCCCAAAGAAAGTGTTCTCTGCACCCAAGACATACCAGGCAGCCCTCACCCAGGCCCTGCATTACACACCTGCACCAGCCACCTTCTGGAGCAGGCGTGCCCCAGTACCTTTAGGTTCCAGGTTCTACCTACCATACTCTCCACAACCCCACGTGTAAACTTCTCTGTTCCTTGTCAGCACTGCCACGTGGTTATCTCCGCACGAGACCTGCTCCACGGGGTTGGTAAGAAAGAAATCCAGATGCAGGGGCTCAAGAACTTCAGAGCCATAAGCCTTGTCAACGCCAATGCATCCATAATAGTCTGAGCCAAAGGCATACACCTGGCCTTCATCTGAAGGACACAAGGGAAGCTCAGTCAGCACACAGAGCTTGTCTTAGACTACACATTAAGCTCCTAGAACATGGCCAGAGCAACCTCTTATGGCAACAGATCCTCCTCTTTAGAGTAGAAGAATATAATCAGGAGAATAGAGAATCCTTTCTTGTTCACATTAAGATGGATAACCTTACAGCACAACCTGCAGCTATTTCAGGTGACCAGTGTCAAAAATTCTTGGGTTGAACCTGCCACTTTTACAGAAACCCACACATTGATTCTCTGGCTCCCTAAGTCACTCCTCCAGCACACTAAATATACAAGCTTAACTCTGTCAAACCTCTGCCTTTCCAAAAATAAGCTGTAAACTCCCTTGTTGAGACTTGTTTTCATGACTGAAGTGAGATTCAAGTTCTTCCATAACAGAAACCACCACAGTTAACACATCTTTAGAAGTATGAGCAGGGCTAGAACTACAGAGAGCTACCAGCTCTCAAGCTTTTGGAAATGAATAGTAAATCTCAGATATACATCATCTTTTATCATTGGGTGATTCTTTCCCCACACAGTCCAAAAAGAGCTTGTAACACATCTAGATTCTTGACTGCAGGCTCCTCTCCTTTTATTACAGGCACGTATGGAGGCAACTCATGTACTGGTAAGAGCAGGGACTCTACAGAGCCACAAGGAGCTGTGCTCAACACCCAGCTCCATCACCAACAAGGAGCACATTCTTAGTAAACACCCAGCTTTCCTGGGAGTCAGTAGCTTCCTCTGTATAACAACATGGATCTAACCCCACTACCACATCTGGACACGCAAAACTGAGGGGTGAGTAACATAGAGAGCTTTCCCCTTTGTGCACAAAGCTGCACACAGGCCCACCACACAGCAAAGGGAGCAGTGGTCCCCTTCCAGCCCTCACCTGTGATGCACACTGTGAAATCATCTCCACAGGACACCTGGCGGATGGCTTTTCCTTGGAGCTTCTCAACGTGCTTCGGCTGACGGTAGGAGGCTCTGTCTCCATGTCCCAGCTGCCCGTGCAGCTTGGTGCCCCCCTGCATATTCTACAAGACAGAAACATCTGTAAGGTTATGTATCCACAACTCCAGAGAGGGTGCCAATGATTACAGCACCTCGAGTGAACAATGGAAGACAGCAAAGAGCAAGAGAAAGTGTGTTAGCTGCCTTGGGAAGAGACTGCTATCCGCTGTGGTGTAACAGCAGGCAACAGTCTAAATGGCAGCACAAGCTTTCAGGCAGTTGTGCACTAATGAGGAGTGATCTCAGGCTACCAGCCAGTCAGAAATGCCCGCTCCCTTCTCATCTGCCAGGCTACAGAACCCACTGCCTGATGCAGGACTGAAATTCACCCTTCAGATTTTTGACCTGCTGTTCTAAATCCTAATGGCTGCAAAGAAACCTGTACCAAGAAACATCACTGAAGTGGCCAGACCTACCAATTCTGCAGGAAAACCAAAACAACTCTGAGTAATGTTGGAGCTAAAACTAAAATATTCATAGCCAGCTGGAAGTTTTCAGTGACTGTTCCTTCAGGTTGCTCTCCTCTTGTTTGAATCTCTTTGTTCTTTTGCCTGCCTACCAGTATTTCCTAACCTGTCTTAACAGATTCTGCATCATCAATACAAAAGCCAGGAGAAGACTGGAGATGCAGAATGCCTCCCTGTCACTGACCATCTAAACCCAAAATACTGGATTGAATTTCTAAAAGTCTATTATATGCAATTTTTTAAAATTCACTTTAAACTATTACAGAATTTCCACTCATCTTAAAAAGCAGAGCTGTTTAGTGTAAGACACTCTGGTTTCATCCACGAGCTACATCACAGATGACATCTGCAGCACAAGGTCATACCACCCATCCTGATCTTTCAAAACCTTCATCCAAGACACACAAAGCTAGCAGGGCATCACAAAGCCTCCAGTACATTTCTAGTAGTCAGGAAGGGGAGGAAATCATGTTTGACTCAGTGTCTGGGCCTCTAAGTCCACCACCTACAATCCTCAAGTGCGCAGCTTATCTCCCAACACCCTTCCTGTCAGGATGGAACTCTTCTCCCAAAAACACACGTGGCTTGGGAGCCTTGGTGAGACCTGAAGCAGATGGCCTCACAGTGTCCTGTAACTGCAGGCAGATTTCTCCTTTCCCAAGCCCAGCTGATGCTACCAGGCTCAGGAACAGCCAGAGGTGGATTTTTCCCTTCTCTTCCTTCCCACCCGTAGCCCCTTCCTGCAGTTTCTCTCACTTACCACCCAGGTGTAGAGCTCCTTCTCCACTGTCACCACGGCAAAGTGAGTGTTACCAGCACACACCTGCCGTGCACTGCAGCCACTTTTGATGGCATCCAGCTTCTGGGGGGTGGACTTCCCACCCCCCCAGACATACACCTCGCTAGTGCGCGAAGTCACCACTGCAATAGGAGCCTCATTCATGGTACTGGACCTGCACAAGATAATAAGTTTGTGTTCACAGTCATCACTCATTTTCCTGCTTTTGTCTATCAGTTTTCCCTTTAGATTTATTCACGGGTTTTATTTTCACCAACTGTTCTCTTTGCTGAGTGGCTGCAAGGCCTTAACTGCTGTAGAGGCCTTTTTAGAGGCCTACAACCCAGACATTTTTAGAGGCCTACAACCCCATTTTATGTGAGTTTAAAAGACTGGGCTTACACTGAAAGGCTGCAGAGCCATTCCCCTTTGTGAAAAATAAAAGCCTTATGATCAGTCATGAAATCTTGCTCAAATACAGAGGCATCCAAAAGCTTCTAATTTCCCCCTCTCCTGGTTATTTAAATTACAGGCTTCCATCTGAGTGCAAAAATATAACTCTCTGATGCAGGTAAGAATCAGTTCACAAGCAGATTGCAGAATGGCAGCTGTAATCAACACGAACTGTGAGCAACCCCTGAACTTCCCAGGCAATGCTCATATAGTACTCTGAAGCTTATGAGGAAAAAAAGGCCAAATTCTATCTGAGATATCAAGGGAAAAACAGCTATACATGTCACAGAAACTACCTGCTTCACTGAGAACCTCACTTAACAGGCTTGCTGGGGACTGTGGAGAACCTCTCTATATATCTCTCTCCCCCTTTATGAAAGATATTTATATTCACTTAATATTCAACACTCAGTTAGTCCTACTCCTCCTGCTCAGGAGAATCTGTGAGGAAGGAGGGATCTGTATTACATCCTCAGATATGTAGCCTGTAAATACTACATCCTCAGGAGAACAGATTAGGGCTGCATGGGACCTGCTGAGGTAAGGCTCCAGCCACACATGGAATCAGGATATTAAAGGCAGAGTAAAACAGGGGACATTTAACAAGAAAAAACAAGTATTGACAATGTCAAAATCCTAGCATTTAGGGATCTTCTAACTACACTATTCCATTAAGGCTGTCACAGACTAACACTCTCAGCACAGTTCCTCCCTGGGGAGCTGTTCTCTCCAGACTTCCTTTCAAACACAGGCCCAAATCATTACCTTGGTCGCTTATTTGGCCCATTAAGCAATGTGACTTTCTCCTCCATCTCCCTGCCAAAAGGAGAAAAAACATTTTAGGAAACAGCAACATCACCCGAAGCAATTTACTGACAAGCAGCACACAAACTGCTTTCCTCTCCAATAAGACACTGCTCCCTCCTGAAGGAAACGTGGCAGCTGTTTCCCAGCTCACAGCAATACACAGTAAGTAGGGCAGAAGTAATGTACCATCCAGCTAACAAACCTTCAGAAGAGCTGAGGACAACAAGCTATATATACACTGGGATGTGGCCAGCCAATACCCATGCTGCACAAGAATGACCTTAAGTGACTAAATATTATCAGGATTTGGGCTGTTCCTGGTGCATACAGCAAGACAAAGTCAAAATTGCCAGGTAAAAGACTCTTGGTATAAAGGACTAAGTCTGCTGTTCCCAAAACAATCCAAACAGCAGCGTGGGATCAAAGCAGTCCAGAACTAGAGTCCACCTTTCATAAAAAGGCAGTGTATGAAGGTCTAAGTAAGCTAAAGTGGGCCACTTACAGGGCAACTCTCTCCAGAAGAGGTGACAAAGAGAGAAAGCAAGTCTCTCTCTATTGCATCATAGGTATAATTTGAAAGGTTTTCCCCAATGATCACGGGAGGATCCCTGTGACCCTTTTTCCCAGAGATCTGAAGAGCAGGAACCAGCATTCCTCAAAGGAGCCTCAGAATGGGATGCCTCGAGGTTCTCAATACAATGGCTTCTAAGACAGAGGATGCAGAGACCTTTCTAACCATACCCATGCACCAAGAGAACATCAGAAGAGCAGACAGCAAGAATGCATTCCCCTCCTAAAGAGGATGAAGTGCACTTCAACAACTGCCTACGCCAGGCCAGATTAACTTCAGCACTTTGGTACAGAAATGCCACCAGTCTGCACAAACCCTCCTCTTGTCTCTGACATCTGTCCAGGTTTCAGGCAAGACCACATGTTCATTACCTCCTGCGTTTGCTGAGAAGGGGATGTTCAAGCAATTCATCTGCAGTGGGTCTCTTTTCTGGATCCTGAAAGAAGTGAGCAACAAGTCACTCTCTGGAAACATCATCTACAACAAAATCTTGGGCCAGAAGACCTCATTCAAGCCTCATTCAAGTCCCTTCCTGACTCCCTTCAGAAGGGAAAATGATTGATGGAAACATTTGGAATGAATAGGCACCCATGCCAGGGATGTGCAGGAGGGACTTCCATGCTCTGAAGGTATCAATACTACATTTGCTTTCAAGAAATTAATTCCCTACGGAAATCCAGAGTCATGCTCAGAAGGGCAGAACCTAAAGCCCCTGTACTGAGATGGCAGCACTGTGTGTTAGGAAATAACTGCTTCTGCCAGCCCATTAAACAGTTGTCACTGGAGTAAACCCAGCACCCCTCCAGAGCCTGCAGGGCTGAAGAGCATCTTGAGACAATGCCTTCAGAGGACCTGAGGAAGCCCAGCCTCAGTGATGCCTCAGGCCTCACAGAAATTACCCAGCATCAACAGCCCTCACACTGAAAGGGGCATCTCATTCCCCTTCACCCCTGAATTCCATGGCTTAGGCAGCCAGGAAGGGGTGTCTGAACATTGAAAAGTATTTTGCCAACCTGATCAAGGCAGGAATTCACCATCTGGATCAGTTCCCAGGAGTAGACAGTGGAATCAACCTCCATGGCACGATTTCCCTGTACAATCTTCACACAGAGGTTCAGGGGATTCTAGGCAGGAGTCAGAAACAGCTGTAAGGGAACCAAACTGGACAACATCTCCAATGGGCAGAGATGCTATAGGCCACCACTAGTTTCTACCTCCTCATCTGATCAAGACACATCCTCCTTCTTCCCTGCCCAGCAGGCTCTCCAGAAACCTAATGATTGATTCCTGCAGAAATGGTACCTCTGATAGCTAGGACTTGGTGGCAAGATCCAGCTTTTCACCAAATTCCCCACCAGGGGAGGTTAGGACAGGTTTCTCTCTGCATGGTTTCTCCTACACAGCATGTGGCCATTGAAACACTGGACAGCACTGAAGACACTGGGCACTACTAGCCACGATGAGAGGAAGTCAGGAAAGGATGGTATTTCCACATTGTCTCTTTAAGGTTTACAAAATCTTGTATCACAGCAGCCAGCAGCTTTTCCCACCTCCTGTCATGACCTGGCAAATCACATACACCAACCAGCAACGCTGCCTTTCACCCTCCCCAGGCCAGCTTGACCACATTTCTCTTGCACTCATACTTTAAGAAAGAGGAACAGGATTAAATCCTATGAAATCCAGAGGCTGCAATTTTCACCAGAGAACACTGCACAGAAAATTCAGTTAGCAATGCTAAAAACCCCCCAAAGACTACACAGTCAGAGACTTCCTCCTTGTAAAGGACACAATTCACAGCCCTGATACAAATTAGCATTGCTTGTGTTCTGCATCTGGTAAACCAGGGCTGCAGGGAAGGGTGGCTTTGGCAGCAGCCAGGCAGCTGCAGTGCAGAGCAAGAGAAATCACACAGACATTTTAACTGCTATACTTGGCATTCCCAGGTCACTGTTTTCTTAATCAGCAGTTTTAAACAACAAATAAATAAAGAAAAGATGAGTTAAGAAACCCATGAATCAACCCTGAATCTCAGGGTGATAAAAAGTAAGGTCACTCAGTCCATCCCAGTTTGCACTTACAGTAGCATCAAAGGTCCTCTTCAGAGTAAGCAGCTCAAAGATGACACAGCCCACAGCCCAGATATCTGATTTGAAATTGTATTTCACACCCTGGCAGAGTTCTGGGGACATGTAATATGGAGTTCCCACCAACTAGGGCAAAAAGAACATTTAACAGTCAGAAATAATCCAGCAGTCTTCCATTCAGGACCTTTGCATCCATTATGTTCACACAGGCCTAAGAATCAGAGCTAGGTGCAGCTCTGACACGGCCCTGAGGGGACACAGGTGACACACCCCACCAACCTGCTGGAGGGAGGGAAACAAGCACAGTTCTTCCCCTCTCATCCACAAGCCTGTGCCCAAGGATCATAGGAACACAGAGAGGACTTGGTCTGCTCTTAAGTTTAGAGGTAATCAGGGGTTTAAATACTGACCAGGCATATGAAATCCCTCCTAAGAGGCTGAAGGGAAAGGGATCTAGCAGAGCTTCCAAAAGCAGATGCCAGCTCGTAGCTATGGAGCTGCTCTGTCCCACCACAAGGTACTGCCAGGACAAAGGCTACTCTGTCTCTGACAAAAGAGGGGTCACTTCTGGGTCAGTAAGTAGAAAGCTGGCTTGAGTCCCACCTGAAAGGCTTCCACTTCAGAAGGGGGCTTTCCTGAGCAATTGGTTTAAAACAAACCCCCCCCACCAGACCTGACACAAAATCCCCAAACCCAGCACTTAAACACGGGAGCTCTTCCAGGTACAACAGAACTAGTGACACAGCTCAAAGTCACAACAAGGAGACACAGAGCAAACATGATGCTGTAAGAATGAAGCTCCCAGATGAATGCAGCTCATTCCCTAGCAAGGAAAAGGGGATATAAAAAGAGAAAGACAGAATTTAGAAGAAAGGGAAATATTTATAGCTGCCCTCTTTTCAACTCTCTCAGCAAAGCTCCAAAGATTACAAAGCCTGCCTTTCATTAGGCTCTGCTAGTACACTAGATACCTAATGGGCACATTCAGAACCTGCCACCTCCCTTCCACAGAGTGACAACTACAGAGCTACAGGAGTCTGAGCCACGGGATGGTTCAGAAGCCCAGCTAGTTGCAGCATCATATGAAGAACTAGGCCACTGCACCTAAAACTCTTTGAAGCAAAGGATGATGTAAGCTTTCTGTAAGACACAGGCATACTTGCTGGCAGTAAATGGGAGAAAGAATGATAAAGTCAGAAATCAGAGTTCAGTATGCACGACACAAACATTTTACCAAATGTTTTACTAGGCTGTTACAAGCAGGTACAGAATCACAGAATGGCAGGGGGTGGAAGGGAGCTCTGGGCATCATCGAGTCCAACCCCCCTGCCAGAGCAAGGTTCATGTAGAGTGGGTTGCACAGGAACACGTCCTGGCAGGGTTTGAAAGTCTCCAGAGACAGAGACCCCACAAGCTCTCTGGGCAGCCTGTTCCAGGGCTCAGCACCCTCACAGGAAAGGAGATTTTCCTTGTACTTAGGTGGAACTTCCTATGTGTCAGTCTGTGCCCATAGCCCCTTGTCCTATCACTGGGCACCACTGAGAAGAGTCTGGCCACATTCTCTTGACACCTACCTGTAGATATTTCTAAGCATTGATAAGACTCCCTCTCAATCTTCTCTTCTCCAGGATAAACAGACCCAGGTCTTTCAGGCTCTCCTGATAAGAGAGATGCTCCAGTCCCCTAATCATCTTTGTAGCCTCCACTGGAGTATTTCCCTGTCTCTCTTGGACTGGGGAGCCCAGAACTGGACACAGTACTCCAGGTGTGGCTTCGCTAGGGCAGAGTAGAGGGGAAGAACCTCCCTCAACCTGCTGACAATAACATGTTTTTGCACTTATTTCACAAAAAAATGACTTGCAGACCACCACTGGTCAGCAGATGACAAGTTGAGCAACTAGCCCAGAGCACAGCGAGCAGATATGGAATGAAAAATGGTTGAAAGTACACAGTTCAAAAGTTTTCAGAAGTGAAAAAGCTAACAAAGAAAAAACCATTCATCTAACAATATGGCCTGGTAAGGGGAAGTGCAAGCTGGCCTGCATCCCAAGCTATAATAAAGGCCTTCAGCAGATAAGGAGGCTCCAGACAATGTCTCCCTTTCCAAGCTCAGCATAGAAATTAATGGAGCTGGGAAATCCAAGCTGAGCCTTTTGGGTGCCTGTAATACAGTTCACCCAGTGCCACAACTCTGGCTGTAAAACTGCTTTCTGGAAGGCTCTGGAACAAAGCCAAGCTTGACAGCCTTCTGGTAGAATTCATCTCTCCTACAAAGCTTCGCCCCTCTCCTCAGCATTACCAACAAAACAGACACCTGATTACTACATGAAGTACAAGTGCTTTCCTTGCTGCTTTGTAATGCAGTTCAAAGCTTGAGTATCAAAGAGACAGGTCTATCTGACACAGTGCAATGTCAGGCAAGTGCAGCCAAGTCATCTCACATCCAGCTGAGGCACAACACCCCTGTTAGCACAAGAGCACGACCAAATTAATTGCTGAAATGGGCTTAACTAGCCCAGAGGAAGAGTGCTGTACTGATGTGACTCTACTGCTGCTTCTGTATCCTCAGATTACATAAATTCACCTCTGGAAGTACCATGCCTAAGTACCAGGGAAAGAAAAGCAGTGCTCTCTAGCACAGCTACCCTGGCTCTGGCACAATTACATCATCTCAGTGGCACTTATCTTTAGCCCACTGCTGCTTTGCAGAGAGAGACTTCCAAAAGGCAACCTAGGAGGAAGGATAACTGCAGGCTGCAACAAACCAGAAAATAAAGTGATTTTAGTGAGCTAACACTGAGGGAAATCAAGAGTAGAGGTAAAAGAACACCCCAGGAAACAAGCAGCAAATAGTGTACAGCATCCCCAATCTTCTGCAAGGCATGCAGAGGTGAATGAAAACCCCACCTGAGTTTGCACACAAAGCAAGCAGATACTCACAGTCTCAGCCATAGAGTACTCAGAGTTCAGCTTCTTTGCCAACCCATAGTCTCCCAATTTAATCAGGTTTGCCTTGGTTAGAAAGATATTTAATGTCTTTATATCTCTGAAAGGAGAAGAAGAAATGCAGACATTCAAATATATTCCCAGATTTCACAGTTTTCCACTACACCTCCCCCCCAGAACGAGGTACTTGCTACCCTGCCAGCACTGTCTCACACACCAGAGCTCTCCCAAGGCAATCTGACCCCAAGCACTGGGGCAGTAGCTGCAGTTAGCCAGATTTCACCACATCCCCACGCAGACACAACGCAGTAAAAAGCGGAGGCTCCAGACACCTATGTAAAGGCCACAGATCAAAGATAGCTCTCCCCCCACCCCCAGGCTCTTATGAAGGTCATGGAGCAGGTCTTATTTTTCCTGCTTTTATAAATAGACCCAAGCTGGGAGTCGCTGAGCTGAGTGAGACCATAAATGTGTGCATGAATATGTATGTATGCAAATATAAACACACACGGAGGGTGTGAATCAGCTGCCACTCTAGCAACATCCCTCTACCTCACACCTCGAGTACAACTCTCTAAACCATGACATACTATGCCCAGAAGATCAAAAGGCTGATGGCTACAAAAATGCTGAATTCCAAAACTCATTGAAAACACTTTTTCCCATGGAATCATTTATAAGTAGTCTCACAGATCAGTAGAAGAGGCTGTAAATAGAGAGAGGAAGCCCCCATGGTATGATATGCTTCCCATGGCCAACACTTTGTAACACCCCCTTTTCCTAACGTACCATCAACAACTTCCCAGTGTAGATCGGGACAACATCAAGTAAAGCAGCACTTTGCATTCATCCACTTGGGGCATCGCAAAGTCCTGGGTCACTCTGACAATGTCTGCAGCAGAAGGAAATCACTGCAAACATTTAAATAACTGTTCAATTCATTATTAAGGAAGGATCTGGGGCCACACATAATCCTAGACTGTGAACCCTGCTGGGAAGATGGGCGACAGAGTTGGTAGGAAGGAAATCACTGCAAAGCAGGACAGATGGGACATCTGCTTTAGGTCAAAAACTGAGGCACTACTTCGTGGAGCAGAGGGTACCAACCCTTCCTTAGCAAAGCTTCCCAATTTCCAAAGTTTTAGAATGGCAGCAACCTGGATGCTGTCTGACAGAAAGAACATCCTCACACAGCTATGCTCACTAGTTGGAGAAGGATGTTGTGCAGCACACAATCCAACCAGACTGGACACAGCTGTCTACGTGTACGGGGCTCTCCAGAACATCACAGCCTCCCTGAGGCACACAGAAATCATGGAATTTACCCCTCCCAAAAAGAAAAGAGCAGCAGCAGAAGGTAATTAGCTCCTCATTAAAAAAAATCTCAGAGTCAATGTCAAAATTACCTCTACCAGCTAACAAGCTCTTACTTCCTTAAAGAACAGGCTGAAGAAATGAGATTCAGCCAAGTGCTGGACAGGTCTTTGCAGAGGTTGAATCACAGCAATGCTCAGGTGCAAAAACTGTGTCACTGTTAGTCTCCAGGAATTACACCAAACACTTTAGTTTGAAGCTATGAATTGTGGAGCAGGTAAGAAGTACCTCTGGCCTGTGGTAACTGCTCTTCCTACCCACTTTAGCAAGCACCCTTTATGTGCTACGGCAATAAAGGGCCAATTTACTTCCTTCCTACATGGATTCACTGTTCACAAAGGTGAAGCAAAGGCAGCAATTCGATTTTCATATATAAAATTTCTTGCACATTTATCACAAGATGGTTTCTAGCCCAACAAAAATTCTTTACAGAAGCAATACTTAATATCTAGGCAGTCCAGCTACACGTTGGAGAGAAGTTCACACGGAGGCAAAGGCTGCTCAGAGGAGTTCCTTGCTCACACCCAGGAACCACACTGGTTACCTTAGCTTTGCCACGTGCCACACTTACCTGTGGAGAATTCCTGCTCGATGAATGCAGCTCACAGCTGATGCAATTTGAAAGAGATACCAAACCACCATCTGCAAAGGCAGGAATAAAAGATGTATGTGAGGCTAAGAAAACCACCCCCAAAACACCCTGGCACACAGGGGCATAGCAAGAAGGCCTAACAGGACTATTTAGATGGTCTTTCAAGAGTATGAGAATTTAGAATTCCCTGGTTTGGAACTCTCTGAAAGAATATTCCAGAAGGTAGATTGTTCCTAAGTGTCTGTCCTGACAAGTGCCACAGAATTCAATGAATGAACAAACTTAGGATGACAGCTACTGGCCACCCAGGAAAGATCTACACGTGGGCTTTCTGGAATATGAACTGTGAGCATCCAATATTCACCATTAGCCAGAAGGCCTTAACAGTCCTTATCTAAGATAAAGAAGTGTAATCATTAACCACCCCAGCATGAGGTGGAAGTAGAGAGCAGGAAATACTTATTTAAAAAAAAAAGGGAAAAGAAAAAGTTAAAAATGATGGTGAGACCTATTCAAGGTAATTCCTCAGAAAAGAGCCTACAGAATGGCTGGGAAGAGACACCTATTGAGTACCAACCAGGAGGAAACACAGAAAGAGGGTTAAAAGTTAAATGTTAGCCAAGGTGATTAGGTGACCAAAGTTGGCTGAGTGCTCCCTTATTATCCCTCCCTTGGAAGTTTATACTACTTACAGACAGCCAAAAAGGGGGAAAAAACCAAACCAAACCAACACCACCACAAACACACACAAAAAAACCCCACACCACACCAGTTTCTGACAGTCAGTAAATGCTTGCAATATTCAACAGCAGAGGAAAGATGTCAGTCCTCAGCTATACACAGAAACTCCCCAGCAGCAGCACTGGGGAAAAAATGTCTAAATAGACAGAACCCCAGAACATCAGGCCAGCCCCAGTGCTCCCTCAAACGAGTTCAAATTACCTCTTCTTCAAATAACTTGTCTTTCTGCCGCAGAATCTTATCGTAGAGGTTCCCTCCTGGAATTAGAAGTGAGTGAGAAGACAGAGAGGTTGATCTTGGTTAATGGCAGCAGCTACTCTGCTCAGGTACTGCTGGCAATACCCAAATTCCCTGGGAGATCTGATGAATCACCACCCCTCTCCTACAGCACTCTTCACTTCAACTGGTCAGGCACTCACGAAATGAAGTTCTTCATCTAAGAACTTCACTGGTATACTAAGCTTCAACAGAGGTGATTCTTTTTTAACACCACCATTTCATACTCTCTGAAAAGTGCATCAGTAAGATAGTCCAGCAGGCTCTAATTTTTTACCTGTAAGCCTTTCTTGGGGAATGTAAATATTCAGAACTTGTACATCAAATCATGTTGAGAATCCTGCTCAACATTCAACATAAATAAATAATGACATAAAATAACATTTTATGGCACTTACTGCCCAGGCCTCCACCTGCCTCTCTCCTTCATCTGCCTCCCTCCTTCATCTGCCCTGCCAAACACATTGCTGCAGACTTCACAAAGCATTGCCAACAGTAGCACCACCAGAAACCTGGGATCAGCAGGCTCACGAGTTCAACATGGCAGACTGAAAATCAAGGACAGCTAAAAGAAATGATGCTGAGGTCTGTGGGGAGCAAGACTCCTGTCAGACTGGCATCCTACCAGTGAATCCCCATCTCTGATCACATCCTGTTGCTATTCCACTTCCCAATTATCATGTGTTATGTCCTAATGGTGACGGAACACCGGGCCCTTTCCTATCCCCACGGGGTATGGATCAAGTCAGCTTTCTGCTGGACTGGGCCTGTCCAGTTGCAGATGTCCAAAGCAGACCAACAGGCAAATAAATCAATTAGTTGGCTTCCTCCCTTGGAAAATGGGGACAATATTTACTCAAATTTGAAAGTCCTCCACCTGTTTCCTCTGCAATCTGCAAACACTACCACGTGATCTCTTCTTGGATGGAATGATAAAGTTTTCTCCACCACCAGAAGGACCAGATGTATATTTTTTTAAATAGTAAACGTAGAAGCTGATAGCACAAGGCAGGAAAAAGTCCTGATTGCAGTGTGCCAGTCAATTTTTAAGCTCTGATTTATAACTGCCAAATGAAGAGGTCAAATTTAAGTGACAATACTGAAAAACAGCTCTACTCTGTACTGGCAGTGAGGCCCAAACAGCACTTGAGAGACAAAGCAATAGAAGGGTTGTCAATCTTTCCTTCAAGTGCTAAGCAGCAGAACTCGCTCTGCTTCTCTGCTCCCCAGAAGCCACCCCAGGAGTAGCCCCTGCAGGTTCTGCAGGAGGCCAACAGCAACAGGGCAGGTGCCTGCCCACAGGCAGTGTGAGGGTCTCACCGTTGCAGTACTCCAGCTCAATCAGCAGCGTGGTGTTGTCCATGAAGTGATTGTAGTACGCGATGATGTTCTCGTGCTGCAGCAGGGCGAGGATAACGATTTCATTCAAAGCATCACGACGCTCCTTTTCTGACAGCCGTGTCAGGTCCACCTCCTTCCACACTACAAGTGAGTCATCCTGAAGCAGAAAAGCATCTTATCATTAAAACCACACTACTAGGACAAGAAAGAATCATATGTGCCTTTATAGCAGGAAATGAAAATTTCACAAAAGGTAAAAAGATTTTCTTGACTCTTAGAGGTTTCCAGCAAAGATTCTTCACAACAATAAGTTTTCAGGTTTTGTGTTTATCACTAGGAAGAGTGATGGCCTGAAGCCATTTTTCTGGCTGGCCAGTGCTTGCTTTGAAAAAACAAAACAACAAACAGCCCCCCCCCAAAAAATATACAACAAGGTTTCCAGGGTAAGGCACAGTTTGTTTCAGTAATAACTGGACGTATTCTGGTTCAATAAAGGGAGAACAGTGTATTTCCAATCCTATAACTGGAGGATGTTGTACCAGACCATAAGCATTACAAATACTTGCGTATTCCTAACAAAAATCAAACAAACAAAAAGAATAAAGATAAAGGAAAAAAGAACAAATGTAGTTTGCCTTTGTTAGGCCCACCCATGTTGTCAAGACACATGAGTGAGATGTTAAATTCACTTACAGCTCTAAGGACACCTTAGGGTGGCCTTCCCCCAGAAAAAAGACATGAAGAACTTCACTTGGGAACAGGTCAAGTGCTTTTCTTTGATAGCTGCTAAGAAGTACAACTATGGTTGAACTGGATGGGATTCAATGACTTGGGAGCAACAGGAGGGCTGGCTTTTTGGCCAGTTTGCCCTGGTTATGCTGAAATGCTGACCACACAAAAGAGTCACCTGTGTGAGATGCCCCCATGTCCTCTAGGACTGGAATAAAACAGAAAAATAATGCATCTAATAGCATCAGACAACACTCCACATCTGCCTCTTAAACTTTAAGGGACAAAGAAACTGGTGAAACGTGCTGAAACCCAAACCCTGTCCCCTCCACACAAGGGATTGAAGTTGTCCCTTCCCACAAAGGCTGNCCCCGCCAGCCCCGCGGGCTCCATGTTGGCTCCCGACGGCGACCCGGAACCGCTTCCTGCCGCCGCGACCTGAGAGTTCCCGCCTCCCTCTGCAGCCCGGCCCACAAAAGCAGGTTCAAAAACGTGGTAAACCCCGCGCTGGTAGCGGGGTAACTGGTGGCACTGGGCACCGGCCCGCGGGGGGCAGCGCGGCCCCGCCGAAGCCGCCACCTCCAGCCCTTTCCTGGGGCCTGCAGCCGCTGCCTCAGCGCCGGGCTGAGGAGCTGTTTTACTTACCAACGAGTCAGGAGATAAAGATTATTTGCCTATAGAGCTTTC
>VWZY01000369.1:23190-41363 GCA_013399075.1 Chloroceryle aenea | reverse complement strand
CTTGAGGCCTTCAAGCACCCGGCCTCCAGTAACCGCGCTGACAGCGGCCCTTGCGCCCTCCTCGGGGCAACCCCCGGGGGTCTCTTCCTCCGAGGAGGAGGGGGGAGAAGGAGAGGCCCCATCCCGCCCCGCCAGCCCACCTCGGTGCGGCGGTAGAGCGTGGCCTCGCCGAAGGCGCCGCGGCCCAGGGTGCGGATGGGGATGTAGTGGAGCTCCTCCTGCTCTCCGGGCAGGCCGCCGCCGCCCCGGGACCCGCCCCGGCCCGAGGACTCGCTGCCGAAGTCGGAGCTGNTTTTACTTACCAACGAGTCGGGAGATAAAGTTTATTTGCCTAAAGAGCTTTCAAATGATCTTTTGGTAATTAAGAAAAACAAACAGACCACACACACACAAAAAAATCAACAAAACATCCAACCAAACAAACAAAAAATCCAACAAAACAGGAAAAAAAAACAAACAAAAACCTCAAACCCACAACTTGTGAAGTAACAGATATATTTCAGAAGTCATTACTGTTTCTTACTGCACTGATGGCGACTTTTCTGTTTGCTGAACTGCACTACACAATCTAAAAATAGCTGCTGCGAGGTACAACACACCGAGCAACACGACAACCGTGTCCCGGGCTCAGAGATCTGCTGGAGACAGGACACCTGCAGGGGATGCACACTGCTGGAGACAGGACACCTGCAGGGGATGCACACTGCACACCGTTAAGGAAACATAGCAGTGTCACCTACAGCAATTCTTCACTTTTCTCTCTGATCAAGATGAAAGAAACTGAAAGCTTCCTAAGTAATTACTCTAGATCTGGAGCTGCAATAACTTCTCTGTCATCAGGAAGCATGAGAAACCTTCATCTTAGGCAAGTGATTTATTTTCTTCGTAATAATGCACATTATTATTGTTACAAGATTTTGCTTTCAAAGTTCAGCAGCCACAACCACAGATGGGAAAGCTGAGCTGACTGATGGGGAACATTCACTTCAGGACAGGTGATCCCGCACTTAACAGAGCCATCAGGAGCTGAAGTGCAAATTCCTGAAAGCAGGTTTGACAAAGGCTGGTCTGCTTTTCTCCCACTACCTGGGGAAGATGCTTTATTGCTCAGAGTTTGAAACAGCCAGGGGGTTCCTTGCAAAGTGGTGAGGGTTTGAGAGCTGTTCAGCACTCATGTACCTATTTTGTGAATAACAACCATCAAAACCTTATTTGCTGTGCCTCATAACTATTTCCAGACAAAATGTTGTCCTTCCAAGCAGCAAAGACAGCATCTAAGTGTTATAATAAAGGAGCTTGCAGGAATGCATCAAAAAGCTCAGACATGTTCTGCTAAGGATCATTCACTCACTCCACTGCAAGGGGAGTACCTGGCAAAATGTCATCTGGCAAATAATAATAAAAATAAAAATCTAGATGGCAAATTCTCACAGAAACTGGATCAAGGAATCTGGAACAGTTGTAGGAAAACAGAAGAGGAATCGAAAAAGTCAGTCTTCATTTTTTCTGATTTCAAAAGTAGAGTTATCTTTGCCATTATTATCTCCAGTATTGTACTAATTCTTCCATAAAATGATCACAGTAGTAGCTACCCAAGTTTAGCTATCCTACAGCACTGCCTTTACTATGCTGTGAAAAACAAACAAAAACAAAAACACCAAACCAATCAACCAACCAAACAAAAGGGCTGGTAAATCCCACAGCAAGGTGCCCCTAAGGGCAGCAATAGGTGCTGCCTACTCAAGTTTCTTGGCAGAATATACACCTGACTTCACGCTGCGTGTTTTACTCCAGCATTTTAAGAAATCAAACCATCCAGAGGCAATGTCCCATTGTGCCTCATGCAAAACCTCTACTGAACACTGAGTTTGGGTAAGGGTGGGTACGCTGCCATCGAAACAAGATCACAACAAGTGTCTGCCCTAGTTCAAAGGTCTCATTCATGGTTCTCAAAGTCAAGCCAGTACATTCTGTTAGAATCATCGAATGGTTTGGGTTGGAAGGGACCTTTAAAGGTCATCTGGTCCAACACCCCTGCAGGGAGCAGGGTTGCNATCTGCAACTAGAGCAGGTTGCACTCAGAGACTCATCCAGCCTGACCATTAAGGTTTCCAGGGATGGGGCATCTACAGCTTCTCTGGCCAACCTGGCCCAATGGTTCACCACCCTCATTGCAAAAAATGTCTTCCTTATATCTGGTCTAAACCTCCCCTCTTTTAGTTTAAAACCATTACCCCTTGTCCTGTCACAATAGACCCTGCTAAAAAGACTGTCTCCATCTTTCTCCCAAGCCCCCTTTAAGTACTGGAAGGTTGCAGTAAGGTCTCCCTGGAGCTTTCTTTTCTGCAGGCTGAACAACCCCAACACCTCTCCTATGAGGACAGATGTTCCAGCCTCTGAACATTCTTGGGGCCCTCCTCTGGCCCCACTCCAACAATCCCTCTGCTGAGGACTCCAGAGCTGGACACAGCACTCCAGGCGGGGTCTCAGCAGAGTGGAATAGAGGGTGAGCATCACCTCCCTCAACCTGCTGGCCTCATGCTTCTGAGGAAGCCCAGGATACCACTGGCCTTCTGGGCTGCAAGCACACATTGCTGGCTCATGCTCAGCTTTCCCTCCACCAGTACCTCCTGGACGTTCTCTGCAGGGCTGCTCTCAGTCCTTNTGAGTCCGTTGTCCCCCAGCCTGTATTGATACTGAGGATCACCCCGGCTCAGGTGCAGGATCTGCCACTTGGCCGTGTTGAACCTCATGGCCACCACCAGCAGTGGTCTGGGGAGGAACAAGAGAACAAGCACAAGCCTGACAAACTCACCAGGTAGAGCACGGGCAGCAGACAGAACTACCAACCCTGAACTCCTGCAGTCTTCAATAGACCTGACTGTTTTCTCCTGTGAAAGATGCATCTATTTCAGGTATGTGCTCTCTTCTCCCCCACAAGCCACCCTGAATGTATGGAAAATTGATTTCCAAGGGACTCTGTTCACTAAGGGCAGGGCCATCCCAGGCATTAGAAAGACAAGCACAGCAGAGGGACACAACCAAAGACATGAGAGTGACAGAAATACACACTAGCTGGCAGAGAAGCCACACTATTTTCCCAAACCTCTGCCACAGGACCCCATGAACTGCCCAGGCAGGAATCCCCTCATGATCTCACCACCCAGTTGCCAAACTAGTCTGAGTGAAAAGTCCCTGATCTGCCAGTTAGAAGACAACACAGGTGTTGTAAACTTGGGTTATTTCTCACATGCCTGAGCAGCTTGTAAGAAATGAGCAATAGCTGGCAAAATGTTCATCCCCTTCCATGTGTCCGCGCGCAGCAGCTGCAGGAGACACTTTGTACACTGGCGTTTCGGGAGGGGGGATACACGAGGCTGTACCTTACTTAGGAATGCTCACGAGCTGTGTGAAGCAGTAGTGTGAAATTAAATCGTTAGTCACATTGACAAGTGGGTGGAAGAGGCTGGAAACTGATGCAGTTCGCTACAGGCAATTCTAGATGAGCAGCGATGGGTCTGTCACAGACAAAGATGGGCTCTGACCCAAGGGTTTGCAACAGCTCAGCTTTAACCCCTTTCCCAGAAGTAAATCAGAATGAAGACACCAGCTCTGCATCCACAGGATTCTGAAACAGCCCAGACCTACCACCAACCTACCGCATGGGAACAGCTGGATGATTTCACATGCTCAAATATTCATCCAGGCAAGAACTTGCAGAGGCTAACCCTTATCCAGAGATCTAGGAATTTCCCTTCTTTAAATTCTCCCTGATAAATATGAACTAGTTATGTGGCACCTACAGTGCTGTGTCTCTCCCTTGGCTACTGTTGCAGGCTCAGCAGAGATTTCACAGCAGCTTGGTAAATACTTAACTCCCCTTCTCAGTGAGCATCTGCCACTCACTCATCTTTGCAAAACTTTTACATTCCCTCTAAAGCACAAAACTGAAAGTAATTCCAGTTGTCTTAATGTAAATTTTACATGGGAGCTGATAAGGAAAAACTCGATCTTGTTTCACCACCAGCCTCCAACTTCCTCCACACAGAGGGGTGTAATTAGGAAGCAGGGAAGAAAGTCAACAAAAAGTAACCCCAGTTACAAAATTAACACCTCACTGGCTGTGGGGGTCCCACTTCATAAAGCAGCCCGTGCAAGCTGGAATCTTTCCCAAGTCCAGAACTGTCAAACTCTTGAGAAAGGAACCCAAAAGTTGCAGAGGGTCTGTGTATTTGCTGCTTCCCAGGACAGGTCAGCTTGTAGGGAACAGCAGTCAGCAGGAACGTGCACAAAGAGGACAAGACTCACACAGGCAACCAAGGTGGGGGGTTTTTCCCCCCCAAAGAAAATTTTATTTGAGAAAGTTGACAAAAATCCCCCAAGCAGTCATTACAGGTAAAACCACACCAGCCCTCTGCACCTGCTCCCCAGGAATCACACCAGTGAGGATCAAATGCAACACCAGAACAGTGACAGTGTAACAGTCACCCGGGGAACTGAAGGCCTTGCTACCATTTTAAAGCTAAAGATACCTTTGTACTCAGACAAGGACAGGGAGAGGACATCAAAACAGACAAGACTGGAAAAGCCCCTTTCTTGTCCTGTCTTTTCAACTTATATAAAACCAGAAGCAAAACCTTAACAGATCTACAGGCTTCAAACTGTAGGACCCGAAACTACCTTCAAATGACTCCTGTAATTCAGTCCTGTGGCATTGCTGCTGTTCTGCACTGTAACAGCTTTCCAAATCACACAGGGATAAAACGGATTCAAGGGCAGAGGAGAGGACTTGGATTCTTAATACAGCTTTATCAAAAAAGAAACCAATTAAAAGCAATTTAAGCACTTGCCAGGGGAACTAACAACTCCAGGAGCTTGGCAACGGCAAAGGAGAGTAAAAGTACTAATGTATTTAGGTGACAGGAGGTCATCTTTTCATCCTCCTTCCCATTGCCTCACCCTGGACAACAGTCTCCTTCCCAGCAATAGACAAGATTCAGGTCAGAAATTATAAAACCATGTTTGTTTTTTCAAAACAATATCCCAGGCCCAGGGCCATGACAACCCCTTCCCTAGCCAGAAGCATCTAGGCACATGCCACCAGAATGCTGTGCTGCTGAACCATTTGCTCTGAAGGAATGCAGGTAAGGTGAAAGGATTTTAAATCACTGCCTAAAAACTGCAATAGGTAAGTGCAAGAAGTGAACCTGCCTGGTTTTTCCCAGCCTGGTGTTTAACATTACACCCTCCGGCCAGCCGAGAAGGGAGAAGCTGCTTGCTCCCTCCATAGTACCTACAGGACCTTAACAATTCTGGGGAGGGCACTGTTCAGCTTCCCTCAGATGCAGAATTAGCCTGTTCCTATCCTGTACTGCTTTTTGAGTTAGGTCACTTTATTCCAGTAGCTCCCCTGCCAACCTGCAAAGCACCTCTTGCACCCTCAGACCTCAAAGCAGGGCCCTCTGCTTCACAGGAGCAGCAGCCCAGCTTGCTCTGAGGTCTCAAACAGCCATCCATCTGCCTGCTAGATAAACAGCACAGTGTTGGATGAAGAGAGTCTTCTGCTTGATGGGAGACCAAGCTCCCAAGCATAACCTGGTCCTATTTGTTCAGTGACTGTATCTGACTGAGACCTCCTGTGTGCACAAAAGGCTGTCCCTGACCAAGGGAAACTGCTGCATCATTTCAGGACAAGAGAGGCAAATGCAAGACAAACACGTGGTGGGACCAAGGCTGGAGAGCTTATCCGAGCAAAGCAGGCTTCTTTCCAAGCTCAAACACATTCCCAGGCCTGCCTTCCAAGGCTCCTCTGCCTCCAGGTTGAACCATCATATACTCAAGTGCCCTGACCTGTCAGCACAAGGACACCAGCTCCCACAGGGAGAAACACAGAGGTCCTCAACAGGGACCAAACCTCCCTCTGTCCTCAAGTCCTGCTGGAATGATGAATACTACTGCTTTGCACTCACCTCCCTTTGCACGAGGCTCAGCTCCGGGCTTGTCAGAGCAGGGAATCCCTTGCTCTGCCCCAGTGCTTGCTGCACGGCTCTGAAGAGCTCAGCAGGGTCAAGTGGCTCAGAGTTCACACTACAGTCACAGACAGATGGGAGACATCATCAAGCCAAGATTATAAAAGGAGAAGAGACAGCGCAAACACTCGCTGCAGCTGTCACAGAAACATCTTGTTTTATTATTTAATCACTGCCCCAGGAACCCCTAAGCCCACCACAACCTCCCCCACCCTCAACATCCATCAGGATGTCACAAGTCCCCTGTTGTCTCCAATGTTTGGACTCCCCTCCCCTCTTTTAATGTCCAAATTCAGGCAGAAAAGTTCTAGTCAGCAAGTATCATCTGTGAGATAGCTCCAGGGGGCCATGGCTGGGTCCCAGTGGTGTCCAGCCGGGTCTGAGAGGAGGGGGAAGAGGACTTGCTGCTTTACTCAATCAGTTTCTTGGCCTTGAAGAAGCGACGCAGGTAGAAAACCTGCCACGTGGCCAGTCCAATGAGACAACACATGGAGAAAATGCTGAAGTACAGAACCCGGGTGTTTGTCGACTCTGAAACAGACAACAAACCATTGCATGGCAGTCTGACATCACAGGATGTGCCTCAAGAGGGCAAAGTTCCCAGGATATTCTCTCCCCACCCCTGCGAAACTTCACAGGCAGAACTATCAGAGCAGGAAGGCGAGGGCACCCAAGCACCAGTGGTACTTGAGGATAAAAGCAGAGGGAACAACACGGACGATAATGAGGGGGAACAAGGTGAAACTGTGGCTAATGGGCAACATGAAATGTGAGTTAATCTGTGACATTAGGGATGGAGACAAAGAAATGATGCCTGGGACACACAAGACTCGGTGACTGCTTCAGAGGAAGAGAAGTAGCAGCGAGTTTCCCTTAGGAACAGAACAGGCAGAGGCAGCTGTAATTGCCTGATCTCCAGACAGTGTCCTCGTAACACATTCAGCAGAAGGAAGGGGCCTCACACTGTGTCTTACCATTCGTGTCCCTCATCTCCTCTTCTCGTTTCTTCATGTAGGCAAAGTCATTAACAATGGACTCTGAAAGATCTTCCAGGCGCCTCAGTTCTACCTCCAGGGGCTTCAACTTCTCTACTTTAGCAATCTGAAAAACAGAAGAGCCAGGCAATCACCGAGCCGAAACCAAAAGCTCCCACGTGGGTTTTCACTGACAGTTTGAACCACTCCTCCTCACATACTACAGATCTGGGACATCCTTCCCCTAGGGAAACACCTCTACAAGCCAGAAACTACCATTGCATAGAACACTACCACTTCTCCCACCTGTTCTCTGAAACACACTTTCCTACTACCCCTCCCACACAGCAGAGGAGCACAGTATGCACACAAGCACATTTCTTCCTTATTTGGTCTAATGTTAGCTTATTCACAGTTGGCTTCTGAGGAATGAGTAGAATAGCTTGCCACATGACTAAACCTCCAGTGAATAGCAGTTCCAGACTGAGATCCAGGTGACTAACACACACACACACAACACTGTCCGACAGGCACGGGGTATTAGCACCGAGACCACCGTGCTCCAGAAAGCCCAGGCAGCCTGACTCCCAGTGCTGGTGGTTTGAGGACACCCACAAGAGCTCAGGGATTTTATCACTTAGACTGATAACCTCAAGGGCAGCATCTGGGGGGTCCTGGTTGATGGGAGGCTGACCATGGGTCAGCAATGTGCTCCTGTGGCCAAGAGGGCCAATGCCATTCTGGGGTGGATCAGAAGGGGGGTGGCCAGTAGGTCAAGAGGGGTTCTCCTGCCCCTCTGCTCTGCCCTGGTGAGGCTGCATCTGGAGGATTGTGTCCAGTTCTGGGCCCCCCAGTTCAGGAGGGACAGGGAACTGCTTGAGAGAGTCCAGTGCAGGGCCACAAAGATGATGAAGGGAGTGGAGCATCTCTCTTATGAGGAAAAATTGAGGGAGCTGGGGCTTTTTAGCCTGGAGAAAAGTAGAGGAGGGGGTGATTTGATCAATAGTTATAGATCTGTAAAGGGTGAGTGCTGGGAGGATGGAGCCAGGCTCTTCTTGGTGACACCTGATGGCAGGACAAGGGGCAATGGGTGAAGCTGAGGCATAAGAAATTTCACAGAAACATCAGGAGAAATTTTTTCCCAGTGAGGGTGACAGAGCCTGGCCCAGGCTGCCCAGGGTGGTTGTGGATTCTCCCTCTCTGGAGATGTTCCAGCCCCACCTGGACACGTTCCTGTGTGACCTGGTGTAGGTGACCCTACTCTGTCAGGGGGGTTGGACTGGATGATCTTTCGAGGTCCCTTCCAGCTCTTAACATTCTGTGATGTGCTCTTGGTAAGGAGCACGCAGCTCCCGAGAGCTGGACCTGCCTCAAGCCACCAGGGGACGCTGTTGGAACGCTCAGGGGACAAGGACAAGGGGCTCAAAAGAGAAAAATACACCTCCCTTACAAAAACGGGGTTTATCCCACAGCATTCTTGCACAGATCACGCAACCCACGGTTGTACGAATCATAGACTTGTGTCCGAAGAGAAAAATGCACGGGAAATTCAATTAGAAAGCACAGTCTACAACAGCAATGCTGTGAATGTGACTGTGTAAACAGATGTCCCTGTCCCAGTCCTGGCTGCGACCTGATTACACATTATGTAAAATCTGTGGCACAAGGACATTACTCAAAGGAAGCCAACTGCAATTCCTGCCACTGCTACAGCACAGGGCTTGGGTAACTGACTCCTCCACAGAAATCTGTCACGAGTGATGGGATCCTGCCATGAAGGCCAAATGCCATGCCCCAAGCAATAAAGATGTGCTACAGAAAACACACAGAGCACCTGCAACTCACCACTGGTCTCCCCACCACACAGGATGACATCCCTCAGGGGTCCAGGTGCCAACAGGCAGGCAAGAGGATGCCCAGGTTGCAGGCATCCCCAAAACATTGCTTTCAGAGGCAGCTGCCTTGGCATCAGAGCCCATCTGAAGAGATGCTTGTGACCAGGCCAGCACCAGCTAATCAGTCATTTCACTGAGGGTCTGTCGCATGACACGTGCACCCTGACAAGCCACAGGCCATCAGGCAGTCACCTGAGGACTTTTATGCTGAGGTTAGCTGTAAATTACAGCTCTGCCAGCACAGCAACACCAGTTCAGAGTGTGTTTGTGAGAAGGCATAGGGAACAGGAGGTTAAACCTCTCCTCTTTCTAGCCAGCAAGCTGTACTGACAAAACCCCCTGGCCTGGACACTTTGGAGCAGCAGCTCTGGGCTGTCACACACAAGGTTTCAGGCAGCTCTACTGACAAGCTAACTCTGCACTGACTGGCTCCATTATCTTCCTGAAGGACACTCTTCCTCATTCACAGAGGGCTACAAAGGCTCCACTGGGGAAAAAAACAAGAACCGAGGCTTGTCTGCTCCATCCTGCTTCTCTTCAGCTGCCACTTTTAGTCCTGCATGTGCTCAGAGATGCACATCCTGGGAACCTCTTTCATCCCTAGTGAAGCCAGTCTGCAGCAGCACCAGGCATCTGTGATGATGGAACACTATTATCCTAGGAAGGAACATCTGGACCACCAGAGCAACCAAGACAATTCCACTGAACTTTCTCAGGGGCTGCTCAAAGATTTGTCAAAGGCTGACTCTCTTCCTAGCATAGAAAGAGACACGTTATAGACAAGACTTTGCAGGCAGTTGATCTGGAAAGGAACCTAGATTGCCTAACCTTCTTTGTGCCCTCTGAAAGAGCCTTTTCACTACCTTAGTTTCTACTTCCTGAAGGGAGAAAGTGACTCCTCCCTACCCCAGAGAACTAAGGTGTGACACTGGCAGGCAATTAGGTTTTATAACCCAGCTTACTCTCCGAGCTGCTTTGCTCCAAGAACGTCTGGATCTATGAAAGCTTATGGAGCTAGGCTTGGCCATCACCCCTCCTCTCACTCCTTATGTCTGTGCACAAGCAGGGCATCATCAGAGACCCTTGTTCAACTCCCTGCATCAAGCCTCCTTGCAGTGACTGCACAAGATTCAGGGGGAGGGACAGGTCACTGGTACAGTGATAAACATACAGCAGATAAACATCACAAGCAGAAGGCTCAAAAAGGCAGCAGTTCTGGGAGAAGAACCTGAGCAACAGTGCTTCCCTCTAGGGCCTAACAGCAACCTGTCACATCAAACCCCACGGATTCTGCAGCAACCTGGGGAGAGAGGGGATAAAAAAAAAGCAAAAGCACTGCAAAGCAGCGCAGCTAAACGCCTGTAGCAGCTGTACAAACAGCAAAGGAGTTCAGAGTCCTTTGCAGACATGCTGCTTGACAAGGCTCAACACAGCCTACCCCTCTGAGAGGTCCCCACAAGTCAAGGATGCTTGCCAGTGCTGCCAAGATCTTTGTTTGGTACCAGCTGGGACTGCAAGCCTAAGTTATTCTTTTTCCACTGACTTTCCCCATCGATCTAACTACAATGACAAGCAAAACAGATGGTTACTTTTATTCCAAGACAGCTGTATCAGTACAGCCACTGAGTATGTAGATCTACGGGCACAGGAGAATCTTTCTGCACAGGGACAATGCTTCTAGGCAGCACTACAGTAATGTAGTTCAGGGTATCAATCAAGATCATATTTAAAGAGATTCTGTAAATGTAGTCACTGTAATCCTCCCAGTTATGCTCTCAGGGGAGCAAGATTTCAACACCTTGCAATCCTTCAGTTGCTGGTTGCCAGACAGACAGCTGGCCCAATGACTGCTTTGCTCTTCCCTGACCCCAAGCACCTCTTCACCCTCCATCTAGGACATGCTTTAGACTGACTTCAAGCAATGATTGCTCTGCTCCTCTCTGAGGAGGGAAGTAGACACAGCAATCATTTGTAGAAATCTTTCTCTGACAACAACTGTCACTGTCTCAGGCACAGGCTGAGGGCTGATGACCCCAAATTCTAGTGAGCCAAAAGCATAGCAGCATCCAGCAAAATTCAGCATCCAAACCAGTCAGGCCTATTCCAGCCACAAAGCAACTGCTATTCCACGTAGCTGGCTCTTGGGTCCAAGAAAGCTGTGTCCTCCTAAGTAGGAAAACTTCAGGCTTTATGCCTATTTGCAATGTCACACCCTCAAACAAAATACCCATTTCCCACCCCCTGCTCCTCTGCCAAATGCTTTTACAGGGACACACTGCCAGTTCTTAGCAATTCACAAGCACCATTTTGGGGCTGTTGAGCCCATGCATCTTACAGCTGGGAGGGTAAGAACAGTAACAAACAATGCAACTTGACCTTTAGGAGGATCTGATATTAACCTAAAATGACCTTCACTGCTGTGCCTAGGGAAACTTCACACCTCACTCTTGTTGCCTCTAATGCTTATGCCTGGAAGCTGGGTCATGCTGTCCTAGCAAAGAAATTCACACATTAGGCCCCAGTTCCCAGAGTAGAGAAGTAATTTTAGTTGATGTTCCTCCCCTAACACACAGAGCTTCACTGGAATTGTAGGTTTCACACGGGCTTTCATCACCGCTGGGAAAACAGCTTCCCATCATGAGCCCCAGCTCCACAAAGGGCATCACGTGAGTGCTGGGAAAGAGGATCCTGCAGTGCAGGCAGCCAGGGGACATACCTCCTCGTAGTTCTTTGCTTCAACTCCATGCTTCATATCCAGAGTCACGAGCTGGTCCGGCATCCTCCCTGTTCCTGGAAGCATAATGAAAGGATTCATTGTGCAAAACATTCAGCCTGCCAGGAAATCACCAGCTCTCCTCACCACTAAGAGCTCACAACATCCCTCCCCTCCACGTCTGCAGTTAACTGCGGAGGCAGCCCAGTCCAGCCTAAAAATACAGAGACTTCACAATAAATCCTGGCTGAAGGAGAGCCTCCCAAAGATAATGAGAACAAGCTGTAACTAAAAGTGCTAAGTGTGTGTGGGATGCAGATCTGTAAAACTGCAGAGGATTAGAAGATGAATAGCAGCTGCTAGGAGACAGCCTAGCTAAAGACAAGTCGCCAGAGGGACAAATACTCCATGGGGAAGCCCACGTTCCTCCTAGCAGGAAGAGCACTGGCAGCCCATCAAGTTTACAAGGTTTGTAAATGGTTTTTCACATTCAAAGGCCCAGAAGGTAGAGCTCTGACTGAGGAACGTGGCATACAGGGCCTACTGACCCTTGCACACTGCAGTGTGACATCTCTTTACCAACAGATCTCAGATGGCTGAGACCCACTGTGCTGCTGCGAGCACAAAGATGAGAAGGCTTCTGAAGCCAGGTCAGGGAACAGCCAGCTGGAACTGCAGGAAGAGGGAGTGGGATGGGGCTGCAATCAACAACACACTAGGTGTTTGTGAAGGCTGTAGCCCCCAGCCTAGGCACCTATGGCTGACAGCATCTAAGATACCCTAAAGAAGGCAGTGCATCAGCTGATCCAAGTATTCCACCATACTGCCAACCAAGGCAATGTCTGTACAGAACACCTTCCCAAATCCCAGCACCTGGGGGCACACAGTTGTCCTCAGCAAAACACAAGGTCTGAATTCAGTTACACTGTGAATTTCAGAGTCTTTATCCAGGAGCATGTCCAATACTCACACTTAGGAGGCTGCCAGGTGGACATTCCCTCAGCTCACAAACATTTGATGTACAGGTTACACTGGGCCACTCTAGTGGGAGGTAGGAAGACACTCCAGGTCTTCAGAACAACATCCCCAAATTTACTCCCTACCCACTGAACCAGCAATTCAACACTAGAGTAGAATCACCTTGACAGAACAGGGAATAACTTCTTGACAAGATGGTCCATATCAACTACAAACTGTTTCTTAAACTTGACCAGGGATAGAAGAGCTCAAAAGTCAAACCCAGCCATGTAAGAGCACGATGGATAAATCAGGATTAGGATGGACTTTTTTTGGCTTTCTTATAAAAGAGCAGTTACTGTAAAAGCAAACCCAAGTCCCAGCCCTGTTCTTAAGAGGCAGGCTGTATACAACCACCCAGTGCTCCTTCCTCCAACCACAAGTCTTGCCCACTTATGCTATACATACACCAGCACGCCTGGAGACTGACCAGGGGGACAGCCAAGAGTAGCTGCAGAAGGAAAATTGAAGAACACAATTCAGTGAGATGTGGGGTTTTTTTTAATGTTGTTTAAATTACAGCAACTTGGGCAGAGAGATGGAGCTTCCAGGAAGAGATGAGAAAGATAAAAAAGCCAGTGAACAGGATAACATAACTGGAAGGATTAATTTGTCAGGCTGGAAGAGAGAGCTGCCAAGAGCCAGTAAGAAAATAGAAAACCTAAGAGCTGCTGGGTGCAAAGGGATGGAAAGCAGACATTCTGCAAGAGGTTAACGTCACAGGATGGCCTGGAAAAACTCAGGCTGCTCTTGTATGAGTTTATGAAGCCAAAGGCACCAGGCATCTCCCTTGATGCTCATCAGATCCTCAGCAACTCCCTGCTCCTCCTGCAGCCAGGGCTCACCAGAGCAGACTGGAGCAGCAGCAAAGAGAAACACAGTGAAGTCCCAAAGACCTTAAACTAAACTGATACCTACATCCCCCAGGAGGTCTTCAAGAGGTCACCTCACATGAGCACAGAACTGTTTCCTGGGAGATTAGGGGAGCCCCTAATTTGTGAAGTCAGTGGAAAAACAGGATGGTTGAACTGGGAGTAAAAGAATTTTCACAGAGGAATTCCAGGACAAAAATGAGCCTACACTCTTAAGAAAGTTTAGGGGGAGAAGGATTGCAGAAGGAGCACAGAGGTCAAGATTAGCACACAGGCAGAGCCCTGCAGGGGTGCATGTAGCACAGGCCAGGCTGTTCTCAGAGATCAGCAGATGGTGCCAAGTGCGTGCCTGGGAACAGGGCACTGGTGAGGAAGACAGGACCCTTCCACCCTGGAGAGGCAAAAGGAGCCTGTCATGCAAACACCCTTAGCTCCAAAAAGCACCCTAAGAACTCAAAATGGACTTTCTAAATAGGATCTCCTTCTCAGTTCCTCTTCCTCATTTCTGTGGTTAAGGATTGAGAAATCCCAGTTGCTTGGACCCCTCAGATCCCAACGGCTCTGGGCTTCCTCTACCAACAGTTTTTCTCCTCTAGTATCCCACCAACATCCTCCATGTCTGCTGCATTACAAATCCTGACCACTTGATGAGAGTGTGGAAAAAACCCAACCCTCTCCAGAGAAACATGGGGATAAAAGAGCACTTGGTCAGTGCCCCCCTTCCTGGGGGAGTAACTCCCTGGGATGCAGTTCCTTCTTCCACAGTAACCAAGTCCTGCAAGTGCTCAAGACCCACAATGATACCTCCCTTTAATACTTCCTTGATATCCATGTGAAATCTGGAGATACTCATCATGCAGCATCTCTCTTCAGCAAGGAACTTGCTGGCTCCAAGAAGAATATGGCAGCTTGGAGGCTCCCAAAGAGAAGGCCTCCAGAAGAGGATTCAGCTGCTCAGTTGACCTGCTCTAGATACTGGCACCTCAGCACCCCACTGGTCACCAGGTAGCAGCTGTACCTTGAACTGTTTTACCCCCATGGGCACTGACTGAAGGCTTTGAAGCAAGCTTGCAGCAGTCCAAGGGAGTCAGGGAACATAAAGTGGCTACAATCAAAAGAGCTATAAAGGGCTCAGTCTAGGCAAGAAACCTCTGGTCACAAGCACTGAAATAAAAGTCTAGACACAACTAAAGAAAGAAGCCTTTACTACTTCAGTGTGTGATCACAGGGAAGCTATGAAAGGATTTGTGGGACTGTATGGAGACCTCCCAAATGCCCAGGTGCTGGACAGTAAATAGCAGGAGTGACTCCCAGATGACTCACTAGTGCCTTTGTGTCTCAGTGCATCGAGGAGCTTTGGAAGCCCTAACTCTGGAGTGAAAGAAAAGCAAAGTCCTGAGCATTTAGGGTCACTGTCTCATCTGGAATACTATAGAAGAGGTGTTACAAGCCAGATCCCTCCCAGTCCCAACAAAGACAACAGACTTCTCTTTCTGCAAAGATTTCTACAACTTGCAAACTACTTGTATCTTACACGTGGAGCAGAACAGCCTAACAGGGGCTGTCTCTCAACAGCCATGGGGCATGATGCTGGTGACTGCTCCAATATCTTTAGGGTAAGACCTAAGAAGAGACAGGTTCAGGGAGCAGAACTCTGTCAGTGACCACGAAAAGCTGTGAGCACTTCTAAACCTGTACCTGCTCACAGCACTATGAGTGAGCCCAGAGCCCACGGGGTAGCTGTTTGCAGCACGCTGGCCTGAAGCTGAGCCCAGCCACTCGAAGCGGCGCTTGCGTCACACTCCCGGGAAATGAGCCCAGCATTCATTAGGCAACCATCCCTGCAGCACAAGTGCAAGGCTGATGTCCTGCTCATTTCCCCTTCCCTTCACTGACCACTTAGAAACCAGCTGCGGATGCAAACCAAGGCCACATGCCCTACAAACACACCCCCCGACCTCAGAAAATGGTTGCTGACCTAACCCAGGATGGCTGGCAAGTACACACTAGGGAAGCATCACGTTCCACTGCATGGGGAGAGATGGTCACCTGGAGAGAAAGACAGGGCCCTGGAGATAATGCATCCTGCACCGTCCTGGCTCGACTGCAAAATGGGGAGAAGCACGAAAAGGGCAAGAGATTTTCTCCCCAGTGCTGCCATTCACTGAAGCTGCAGTGGCCTCTGCAGGAGGAGCACACAATTCCCCTTGCAGAGGAAACCCAGGCACTCTACACCAGAGCCACAGAGCAGGACTTGATTTCAAATGCAACACCACCAACAGATCCTCTGCAGCGAGGCTGCCCACAACCTCCTGAAGATCAGTTTCCAAAGTCAAACAGCAATCTGGGGGGCACAGCCAGGATCACTTCCCCCATACCTCTAATCCACACCAACTTGTTCAGAAGGTTGAAGCAGCCAACAGACCTTTCACTTCACTTACCCACAGGAAGCTTGCTCTCAAAGCAGGCTTCAAACATATCGTAGTCTTCGGTGGTGAAGGCAAACTTGCCCTTTGTGGCATCCTCCTTGGCATACAGGATGTGCCCAGCTGAGTCTGTTATCTGTAAAAGAGATGAGGAGGGTGAAGAACATGGTGCTTCACGGGCTCACACTGCCCCTGCTACACGGGAAGAGGTCTTGTAGCATCCCTTTGGAGCTGCTGCATTCTCCTTTCAACAGTTTTCCTCCTTCCTCACAGCTATGTCAGTTCCTCTCTTCCTCATCCCCACCCCAGGAGCTGACAAAGTCAGAGTGCCTCTAAGGTAATTATTGACTCTTGGATTAATGAAAAAAGAATCCCACTGGAAAACAATCAACAAAAAACCAACCCAAAACTACACCAACTCTTCTTCCTCCTATAACCCCTGACTATAGACTACACTGAGGAACTCTCACTGAATTAACTGTTACTCACTGCCTTCTTTTTGCAAGCAAAATTCCTAAATTCCCATAGCAACAGAGATATGGAGAAGCCTTCTGGGACCAGAAGGANGACTCTTGGATTAATGAAAAAAGAATCCCACTGGAAAACAATCAACCAACAAAAAACCAACCCAAAACTACACCAACTCTTCTTCCTCCTATAACCCCTGACTATAGACTACACTGAGGAACTCTCACTGAATTAACTGTTACTCACTGCCTTCTTTTTGCAAGCAAAATTCCTAAATTCCCATAGCAACAGAGATATGGAGAAGCCTTCTGGGACCAAAAGGACTCACTCCCCAGAAGATGAAGTGGGGATGGGTACATCTATTCCTCTAGAAAAGGAACATCAGTGTGGTCCTGAGTTAAACGAGGTTTGGGTGCCAAGATCCATGAGAGTGGCCACTGCAGAGAGTGACTCTGACTCCAGAGTAACGATTGCTTTGCACGGAGTCTATGGAATTACTAAGAACAGGCAAAAACCACAGCTCTACAGAAATGCTTCAGCAGGAACAAGGGGCATGCATGGCATGATGCAGACTTGAGAGTCGCTGTGCTCAACTAAAGGCTGCACACAGTTGAAATTCTCTGGCCATGGAGAGAGGTGAACAAAAATGAAAGCATTACAATACAGTGTGAGGATCAGCAGTTTATGTTCCACTGGAACACTTCCCAGTCGTCCCCAACTCCACCCTTCAGCAAGTGTCTATGGAAAAGCATGAGTGCTAAAGTGACTACAGGTATCTGAAAGTCTTGGAGATGAAGAGACCAAAAAGCTTGGGAATCATTCTGAAGGTGTGCAAGAAGTACAAAATATAATCTGTGTTACTGAGAAGGTAAGACAGACATTCTCCTTCCCTCCACCTTACACAGGGAACAGCCTCATTTCCCTGGACAAAGGCCATGCAAAAGGGCGATTTTTGTCCTCAAAATTCCTCTAAAGACAAACACTCTTCTTTATTCTTACTAGAACACCTACTTAACTCCCTGACAGGGTATACACCACTAATGCCAGCCTGCTGGGCTCAGAACATGTGTGGACCTCCCCAGGGATAATGAAAGTTGCCTGCATTGGGCAGGAAAAATAAAGAATATAAATCCTCATGCCTCAGTGTCACGGGCAAGACTTTAGGAATGAGTTTCCTCTACCTAACAGGTCATCCTGTAATTGTCTGTCATGGGATTTGCTGTAGCTGTCCCTACACCCTATGGTACTTGTCAGCACTGGAGAACAACAAGCAGCACCGCTCTCCTCCCGCACTGCAGCCCCTGCTCAGCGCTCCCCGTATTCAGACACGGGCCCCAGCACAAACCACCCTCTGTCTGGAAGCCACCGGGCTATTGGAACTACCCAGCTCAAATGAGCAGGCCCTGCTGCAGCGCTGGACGTTCTGCAGCTGACCCCACAGTGGTGGTGTAAAAGGAAGTGCTGTGGCCATCCTACAGCGCACTATCCAGCGGGCTGGTCCCGACCAGCCAAGACACCAGCCTCGCCAGGATGCCCATCCAACAGCCTGCACACCAGCCTCTCTGTTCCAACAACTGGCCATGGGAACACAGCAAAGAAAGCTCTCAAACACCCCCCTTATTTTGAGCACTATTCCACGAGGGCTTCACGGGCAGCAGAGCTAATCTTTAGCTAGAGGATATTCATAGAATCATAGAATAGATTGGGTTGGAAAAGACCTCCAAGATCATCGAGTCCAACCCCTGATCCAACTCCAATTACTATATCATGGCACTAAGG
>VWZY01000367.1:0-31730 GCA_013399075.1 Chloroceryle aenea | reverse complement strand
TGCCTGCCTGCCTGCCTGCCTTTGCCTTGCCTTGCCTTTTCCTTTCTTTGCCTTTTCTTGAACTGCTTCCACCATAAGCTCCGAAGAAATAAAGCAGGTGCATCCTTTTGTAGCATCCCTCTGGGAAGATGATAAACCCTGCAGCAGCAGCCCTGTCTGATGTGCTGGGCACAGCAAATAGCAGGTGGCAAGGCTGTGCATGGGTTGGCAGCTGGAAAAGCCCAGGCTGCTTGTGGGTGCTTCTGGACTGCCCCAAAAGGCGGGTTCTTCCAGCAGTTACAGCTGACTTATCAGCAGCATCTCAGGTGTGAAAGCTTGTCACTAACTCAGTGACATTTCTTAGCCAGTCTGGGGTGAAGAGAAGGAAAAGCGAGAAAAGTGAGAAAGAAAATTGGGGCAAAAAATCCCTTTTGGGCCTGGAAGCATCTTTTGGTCATTGCACATGAAAGGTTTCCAGCAGTCAACAATGGAGTACAGTGTGTTAGAGGAGTTTTGGCTTTCTGCATTCTCCAGTACTTTTCCATAAGGATCATAGCATTGTTGGATTTTAATGATGTGGCATGCTGCATTAATATTGGCTACATCAGACTTAAATGGGTCTGATACTGGCATCCATGTGCTCCTAATCAGATTCTGAGGAAAGCTAGAGACAGTAAAAGAAAATTATATTCAGCTTCTGCCTAGCCTCGATCTGGTTTCAGTGCAGATGCCAGTGTGTCCCACCGGGGACAAATGCAGGAGCTGGAGGAATCAGCTCTGGCAGGACCTTGAGGGTCTGGGCAGCCAAAATCTGAATGGGGAGTCAACCAGCTGTGCCGACCGTGGTGGGGTGGGTGATGTATTGTCTGGCTGTGGCTGGAGGTGGTGAGCATGCCTCTGACACTCAGCACTGGGAGAAGAGAAGGTACTGGGGAAGGAGATGCAGGGCAGCTGCCTACGGTCTGGTAGAGATGTGCCCAAAGTAGCAAAGACTTCCAAGGATCGACCTGGGGATTGTGTTTAACCAGCAGTCCCAGCACAGAATGCAAGTGCTGATGAAGCTGGGCACTGGCAATGAGTTGAGGTGAGTTGCCAGTGCAGAGAACAGGATGGTGGCCCAGAAAGAAGCAAAAGACATAGAAGTACAGAAGTGAGATAAAATTTGGTGATAAGAAATACCAGCAACATGTGCTTTGGGGCCAAAAAGAATTTCTGCTACAATCTGGGAACCTGTCTTCCTAGGATTGGCGCCAGAGAAAAAAGACTTGTATGAATAGGTTTGTCTCCAAGACATGGAGATCTGTAATGTGATGCAGTGGTGGCAAAGAGAAATGTGATGAGTAGATGTGCTCAGGAGCTATTTTCAGAAGGAAAGAGAATACTGAGTAGCATTGCAAAGCACTGCAGTGGCAACTCCTTTGGTGCATGTACTGTGTAATGTTTGAAACCCTGGTCAAAAAGGATAAATTCACTCCAAGAAATCAGGGAAAAGCTAGGTATCAAGGTCTTCCACTGTTTAATTTATGAGAAGAGGCAACACGACCATGGTTGGTGTAGTCCAGCAAAATTTTCAGATTTCCAAATTTGAAATTCCCCCAGATGGTGAATATTGAAAATTGTTTTGTACTTGGGAATGGAGAAGGAAACTTACTCCAGAGGAAGGGGAAATAATGTCTCTTCAGCAGTACACTGCATATCATGCATTTCATGTTATGAGGAATTGCATGAAAAATAAAGGAGAGCATATGACTGTACAACAGCATGTCCTGGATGTACAGGATAGGCTGCCCTCATGCTGAGGAAAAGGATTGCAGCAGCAATATTTCCAGGATCTGGAAACATCTCTTACCTGAGGAGGTAGCTGAAGAATATGAATTCTACCAGCGTTATATATCCTCAGCGAAGTATTCTACACTCCAGTTCTCAGTACATTTTTAACCTGTAGTAATCTTTGCCTGACTGTTGCTATTCCTAATGTCAGCATCAGCATCTTCTCTCAAGTGACTCATGCTAAAAACACAGGTATTTTGGTGCATGATGTCTTAAGGGTGCATGTTGAAGTCTTGTCTGCTACTATTCAAACACTATGAGAGCCTGACAGACACTTGATCCCCATTGGCATCAGCCGGTGGGACTAGAAATGTGCACTGGGATAATCCTCTGGGAGGTGACAAAGCCTTTCTGGGTTACTGACAGGCCCACCCAGTAGTCACCTGCAGTTTGCATCCGTGTCCCAAAAGCTGGCAGTGGGGCTTATCGACATGCCGTAGAAGAAGGTCAGAGACTTCTAAAGAGTGGTCTGTCAGGCTCTATTTTTCATTTCCAAATTAGATGAGAAGCCGATGGCAGAACCTCAAAAAGTGCTTCTTCCTTGCTTGGTTCCATCACCCAGGGGGGTGGAACTTGGGCATCAGGTCTTGCCCCAGAAGATGGAGAAGAGGCTCCAGGAGACACAGCTGCTCTGTCCCTTTTTCAACCTCCTGCTTCAAAACAGCAGGTGCCTCCGTGAGGTCAAAGCCATCTTCTGCTGACTAGCAAGAAGCCAATGGTATCTGCTGTAAACCAAGGTTTTATAATTATTTTTCTGTATTTTGCTCATTGAGGTATCATGGGGTGAAATGGGAAGGAAGCTGCCTCATTCATCACATGTTTAAATTAGGCACTGTTGCAGATGTGCACATGGGAGGAAGCAGACTTGGAAATATTGGTGTAATACAGCATCAAGAGATGACTTATCAGATGACTTCACTATTGAGCAGTGACTTGTCCTTTTTTTGGGGTTAAGATTTTGTCAAGCAAAGAGCTTTTGCAGGATGGGTCTGGGGGATCATGACCACTTGCTCTCAGACAATGCTGCCTGACCTTGAAGGCAGCAGAGGAGGGCTACACTCACCAAGCCCTCATCAGACACTACCAATTGAGGGTGATCTGTTGTTAACTGGAATTGGGCTAAGAGAAAATCACTCAGCAACTCTGTGTCACCTGGTAAACCTCCCTAACCTCAGCAAGACTAGCAAAGATGAAAGTTCAGTAAGACTCCATACCTGTTGGCCTATTAAAAACCTCACCCCACTGGAGTGCCAGTTATGTTGTGATCTAAGATGGCAGGGGACCAGAGCACAAGAGTTCAGCAGAAGAAATTGTCTGCAAATGGCATACCAAAGGGAGCAGGGGAAGGCTTTTGTCTCTCAGTAACAAGGCTCACTTGCAGACAAAACAACCCAGCTGCCTCTTGGACAAAAATAATTTCTCCAGCAATTCTTTTCCATGAGCTGGCTAAATATCTTTGTACAAGTCATTTCCTCAAAGTCTGGTTAAAAAGAAAATGTTTCACAAAAACAAGACTCAATAACTTCCTCAAATTTGTTAAAATGAATTGTTTCCTTTATTTCCTTTGTGTGCAGGGCCTTGGGGACACCCTCTGTTGTGAGATGCTTCCAGAAAGGGAACTTCTAACCCCAAAAGAGGTCTGGGGAGGGTTTTGCCTTGTGGGATATTTTGGGCACCCTGCACAGCCAGGACAGCAGGAGGAGCAGAGCTAGGGCATGAGAGCTGCTAAACACTGCCCCATGGTGCTTCTGCAGCTCAGTAGTGGAAGAGAACTGTCTGATGGGGATTTGGGATTCCCTGATCCTGTTGGCTGATCTGAGCCACCCTTCTGGAGGAACTGCCCTGCCTTGCCCTGTCCTGCCCTGCCTTGCTGCCTGCCTGACACCTCCATGTAAGTCTTTGTGCTTCCAGACACAAAATTTAGTCCAGCATTGGAAAAATTACTGAATCTGCTGTCATTTCATCCTGGAAGATAGTGCTACTGATCTGTATTTGTCATGGTACCATTATTTAGAGATAATGTCTCTGAAGCTGTTGGTCTGGTACTTGTTGCTGTACCCTGCTCCCATAAATTTCTGGGGCTACCCTGAGCCCTTGTTCTGTCTGTCTTGATTTTGAGGCTGACCATAATGCTATGAAAACTTGCTGGCTAATGTGTGAAATTTTTCTTTGGAGGGGGTAAGGGAAATAAGAAAGTAGACAGATGGTTGTTTTTTCGTAAAGGGTAGGCATGGATGGTGAAACAGCTGACTTGCAGAGTGCTGTGGAAAATGAAAGATGGTCCTAAAAAGTGACTGCATATGAATGTGCTATGCTCTAAGTGCATTGCAGAGGGTATGGGTTAACATTCAAAATATAGCAGAAAAGTTCAGTATGTACCTATTTTAAGCTGCTGAGGTATCTATTTTTGAAATGTTCAGTCATTAAAAATCTTTGTAGACATCTAAGACTAAGAAAGTGAATCAGCTTGGGGTTGTTTTGGGTTTTGTGTTTGTTTGTTTTTGTTACCGCAGGTATCTTTCCTATATTAATGAGTAGTGTGGCTTCATGGTTACCTCCAGGAGCACAGAAATGCAACTCTGTCTACTTATAAATTTGGGGGAGGATAAAAACACAGACAACCCAGCACAATATTTTAAGTGAGCTAGAGCTACTGCACTCTCTAATTTCTTAAAGATTTTATGATTTAATATTTGAAGCCCAATAGTGGCAATTTGGAGATACATGATGAAAGCCTGATAGAAATGTACTTCCATTTCATTAGTTTTTAATTTCCCTGCAGTGAGTGCACAGACCTTGCAGCATGGAGGCAGCAAGGTTGCTGTGGGTACCCACAGCAGAAGTGTGGTTCCATCTGCCACACCACAGCTCTTCCATTCTCTGTTGGGTACGGAAAGGAAGCTGGTGGCAATCTCAGGACTGGCACATTTTTGATCATGGGGACCAGAAGGGGAAAATGTAAATTTGACCTACTTGATTATGCTGAAAGTTTTAAATAATGCTGGTAGAAGGGATCTGTGACCTCAGCAGCTGTGCACAGGTGAATACCCTGGTTGGGCAGAGCAGGGCTTTGTGGAGCTGCAACCTCGAATCAACTGGATAATGATAATTTCCTCAGTAAAATGCTATGAGATACATTTTGCTGTGGTGAGAGGACTGCTTCCAGAGATAAATAAGTTTTCCTTTCTTAATTGCAGTTCTGTTCCCTGAATCCCAAAAATCAGGGAGCTGATTTAATGGGCAAGAGGAAACAAGGACAGTTACATTTATTGCTCTAGCTTTACTGTGTTTTATGAAAGCTTAATAAGCTTTGAACTTGTGGGCAGCCAGTTTTATTAGCCTGACATGCAAAAATGGAACTTGTGGGAATGCTGACACCTCCATGTCTGGGTGTGCACAGAACACCCTGATCTGGGGCAGATCATGGTTCCATTCTCTGGGAAAAAGGAGGGTTAAAGAAGGGAATATAAACTAGAGATAAGAAAAAATGCTTATGTATGCAAGTTGAAAATACCTGCAAATCTGCAATCAAAAATAAAACCAAACATCCTTTTCATGACTGACATTGTTTAACCCCAGCCAGCAACTAAGCACCACACAGCCCCTTGCTCACATGTTCTTAGTCAACCTGGTGTCCCTCAACTCCTGGGGAATCACTTTATTGATGCTGGCCTTAATGCAGATATCCACTTGGCACAGTGCACTGCAGCCCAGAACTCCTGGGCTCAGGTGATCCGGTAGAGTCAGGGGAGCTGCATCACACCAGTCAGGAGAAGGGAGTCTCTCCATCTGCTCCACAGCCTGGGTCCTTATCCACATGTTCCCTGTGTCAGGTGCTGGACAAGCCCTCAAGTAACAAAGGAAAAAAGCTGGAAGCTGTCCTTATAGGATATGATGTGTGAATTTGATACCCAGGAAATCACAGGGAAGAGGGACATCTGGCTACAAATTCCCCTGAAAAAGTATCACCCAAAAACCTAACATGGAAAAAAAAAACTATGCAATTTTTTACAGTATAAATATTTAAAAAGCATTGATAAACATTTGCGGAGGCAGTGGCTTTGCTCAATTTACTAAACCACTGCAAATAAATAGAGCAGGGTTGCAGACAGGTGGTTGGAGAACTGTACAAGGTTTCCCTGAAAAAAAAAAAAGGTTAAAAAGTTATAATTCTCTTTCAGATGCTGACATGGAAATGTATTATAGATCAGTTCCAGGTGTTTAAAGAAGTAAATGTTTACTGAATGTTGTTTTTTTTTTTCTTTTGTGAGAAACATGTTTCAGTTCTTGGAATTCATCTTGAAACCAAGTGGAAACATTTCAAAGAGGGATGATGTCAAAAGCTGTTTCTTTTCTGCTGAGCTTTTTGGAGACCTTTTTTGAAGTTTAAATCTCCTTGAAGGTAGTATTGCCTCAGATTTTGCTTGTGTCCCATTTTATACCAATTTATACCAACACATTACCTTTTTTTATCAGCTGGATTCAGAGCCTTCTGCTCCAGGAAAAAATGGTGTGGGAGCCATTCCAGCTTGTGTCATAGTGCCCCAAGTGCTTCTTTATAAGTTGTGGGCATGAGATAGTGCTGCAACCTGTATCAGCTGTGGTACACTTGTAATGATGCAGCTGTTTTGCCTTCAGCACCATGTGAAAAACGGGAGAAAAGTATGTAAACTTAAATGTGCCTTTTTTTAAATTTCTGTTACATGGGTGCAGTTCTGCTATCAGGTGTGGTCTCACATAGACTGTCCATCATAAGGGTGATGATCAGCCACAGGCTTGAATCAAAGTGATCTGCTAAGTCACATTTTATGCATCAGGATGAGTGTTTAAGAACATGCCTGATGTAGCAGTGAACTTTAAACTTGTCTAACAACATTTTACACCTTTGCTGCCTCTATCTAGGTTTCCATAGGACACGTGCAGGTCAGACAGGGCAGCTGCTCATGATGCCACCAGGGGCTATGTTTGCAAGACAACCTCCCATTGCTCCCAGTGGTGTGTCTGACAGCCCAGATGCTGCTGAGGTGGGGTGAAGCCCTCGTGCAGGCATATGTTTCCACACAGAGCATCACATTGCTATCCCCTGACCTTGTCCTCACTGGCCATGTGGCAGTGGCTGCTGGGCTGAGAACTCACTGGCAAATTTGGATAGGTGGCTCTGGATCTCTCCTTTGCTGATGCTTTGTGGAAAAGCATACTATAGGCTTTCCAGAAATCTACTGGAAGTGTTTTGGGAGCTATTTTTCCTCTAGGAAATAGAGGTGTGTCTTTAAAATGCGGAGAAGAGACAAAGAGATGAGAATACAGTACTTTGTTCTTTTAAATTTGGAAGCTTTGGTATACTTGGTTTTAACCCAAATGACCTGAAATGTTCCTGTTGACAGCCTTTGTTTTGAGCCAGATTGAAAATATGCTATTTGGATAACTTCACCTTGGCTTTTGCTCTCTCACCAACCCATAACAGGAACATGATGATAATAAATTAAAAAAAAAAACAAAACCAACATACTAAATTCTAAATTCAGCAGCTCAAAGAGATACATTTGTCAGAGCCATAACCGAGTGAACGGTTTTCTGGCACTCCAGTCAAGCTCCATCAAAAATCTTCATCTCAAGCTATGTACCAGATAGAAGTGCTCACATCAATCAGCACCAAGAAAACATTTGCAGGCAGATAAAGCTGGAAGGGAAGGAGTGGGAGTTATGTTAAACCTGGTTTTCAATCATTATCTCCTAGGGATTGCATCCTTGTATGGGTGGCACTGTTCCTCCAGGAGGCAAGGAGACATGACCTCTGCCACAGCTTGCCTCATATGTGGCACTGCCCCATGGGGAGGCTGCCTCCCATTGAGGGGTCCCAGCCACTGGCTGCCTCACACTAAGCCTACAGGCAGCATCCCAGTGTCTGGCTCCATCCCCCTGACCTGCACAGCTCCATGGTGACTGCTGCACATCTTTTGGGCTTTTCATGACTGTGTCACTACTGACAGGTAGAAAACATCACGGTGCTGGAATGGGAGAAGAAGAAAGACTGATGTTCAGCATCTAGCCCATGTACTTGTGCCTTTCTGTGAGGCTCTGCATTTCCCTGTAGAGTGGATGTGCCCTACAAGCCATCAGACAGCTTCTTGTGCAAGAGTGGAGTAATGATATGCTCAGGATGGGACAGCTGAGGATAGGGCCAGAAGGCAGGTGGCTGAGCCATAACCCTCATGCAGGATGAAAGCAAGTCCTCTGTGTCTGCCTCATCCATTCCCTGCCCCCAGGTCAGGCTGTGGGGTTGATGAGCAGAAACCTCTGCCTGAAGGGAAATGAGGGCATACAAATGGGGCACACACTTTATGGCTTTGTGGCCATTGTGGCCCAGGGTTCCACACCCAATTGCTAGTGTTATTTTGGTGTTGTTGTTGTTGTTTTGTTTTATTTTTGTTGTTCTGTTTTGGTTTGTTTGTTTGTTTTTCTACAAAATGTGGGACAAGGCAAAGAGACACAAACAAATGAAAACCCTCTGTATTTCCAGTTGATTGTGCAGTGGGCAGGGGCTAATAAAACCTGCTTTCTTTATTCCTGCAGGCTGAAGTCCTGGAGTATGTGATTTAATTATCACCACTGTTGTAAGGCAGTGCTCAGTACCTGCTGTGAGAGAAGACATTTCTGAGGGACCCAGGGGATGTACTTGTTCCTGGGGCAGACATGGTGACCTCTGGTCATATCAAGCCCCTGCCCCTCCAGACTCTCCCCCCCCAGACATGTGCTGAAGGATCCTTCCAGAAGAGATTTGAAATGCTGCAGGCAGCAAGTGGGATTCTGTGCTGTACCTCTCTGATGGCTCTGTTTTTTCATAGCCTCTACTATTTATTTAAATAAGTCAGGTGTCTCAGTTACAGCCCAAACAGCTTGAAGCCCAACCTCCAGATGCTGTACCAGAAGGGATGTGGGAAAGATCCAGCGGCACTTGAAAGTACCAGTGGTACACTTTTGTCCAGGGTACTCTGTTGGATGCTGGTTTCACGCTTGAGGAAGAGGGATGTGGAAATGTTGGGAAGAGTTAACTGGACCCAAACCCTGGAAAACAGCCCAACAATCAGGGGATGTAATCAGCTCAGATCACTCAGCCTAGCAAGGAGAGTACTGAGGAGCAAGCTGGCTGCTCTATGTAGGTCACATTTGTAGGCCAAACCTTTGAGCCCTGGCCAGCTGTGAGGCCAGCAGGGATGCAGACAACCAGAGGCCAAAACCCACATCATCTCAGCTGGCAGAGTCAGGTCCATCCTTGGAGGCCAGAGGGGATTGAGAAACACACACAGAGAGATGGGGTTCATGTTGGGCTTGTGGCAGTGAGGTGGCTTAAGCAGCTCTGGATAGAAACATAGGTGAGTTGGAAGCGAGTTGGAGCCCGTGAGAAAAATGCAGCACTGTGTTAATGGAATTAACAGCTAAAGAGTCCTCATGGCAATAGCAAGGAAAGCACTGGTGCCCAAAGCCCCTGCACCATGGTCAGCATCAGGCAACCTCATGTGCTAAATCAACACAGAAGACATAAGGTCCTTGTTTTCACCTGTTCACAATTTAATATGACTGTGGGGAATTTTGGGGGCAGCTTATTCAAAAGGAACTCAAAAGGCAGCTCCATAATAGTCTGTGTCTGATGACGACAAGGCAACTCCTGTGGGCAGGATGCAAACCCCAGCCAAAAAGGTATAATAAGAAATAAGGCAAACACCTATACAGTTTGGACAGTTAGCTGTTTGGGCAGCTTACCAGTAGAAGCAAAAGATTCTTGTGTTGCTCACCAGCCCTAAATCAAACTGGGGCTCCTTTCTGAAAGACAGTCTAACACCACCAAGCGCAGGCGAGAGCTGCGGGGTGGTGCCTGTTGGTATGTGCCAAGCAGGAGATGGAGGATGACTGGAACAGGCAACCTGCCAGCTGCGGGTCTGCGTGCTCCCAGTGGAACATGTACTGCAGAGGGGTGCCCCTAACCCAGGCAAGGCTGCCTTGCTTTCTGTAGGTGCCAGCCATGGCTGGGACAGTGGGTTCATACCAGCTCTGCCCTCTACCAGGTACAGCCACCATCCACCCAGCCTTCAGTGTCAACTCTCTGAGGAAGAAGCAAACCAGGAGCCTGTTGCTTTGAGCATGTTTCTGCTCCTATCCTTAGGAGACCACACCGTAAGGTGCAGCATTGGCTCTTCTCAGCTGATGGATTGCTCCAGCCTCTGCTAGTAATTAGCACTGGAAATAATAACAACCAGAATGACAAAAGGCAGAGGATAGATTGGAGATTTTATACATGATGAAATGAAAAGCTGTAGTCCATATGTCTTGGGTCTTGTACTGAGTTAGTGCTGCTGTAATTGGTTAAGGAATAAATTTACAGCAGGAGGCACTCCTTCAGCAGGAGGCACTCCTTCAGCAGGAGGCACTCCTGGATTCACTGAAGTACTTTTCAGTTTGCCATGCCTATTCATAGCTGTCTACAGGAATAATTAGACTGTAAGAGTTTGGCTTAGCTAGCAAAAAATCTTTAGCAATGTACGTTAAAGAAAATCAGACCACTTCTTATCTCTGAATAAAATTTTATTCATATATTACTAGCATGCTTTCTTAAAAACAAAGAGTAAAAGCTGGTATTAAGCATACATAAACCCCCCTACTATTAAGAACACCATATCAGTTGTGAAGATCAAATAAAGAAGCTTTAAAGGTCCAATAGACTTATTTGAGCAGGTCTATTAACACACTTTCTTAATGTCCTTTTACTGATAAGCTTAATTCACATGTACAGAGTTAGGGTGTAAATGCCCATGGGCAGCTTAAGATTTTTCCCTCCACATGGGAAACTATTTGTCAAAGAGTTTTTTGAGTGACTGTTTGGTCTTCAGCGTTTTGATAAGCGGCTTCTTGCGAGGATGTTGTATGCTACAACTGAAGTTCACCAGCCAGGTGCTGTCTGATCTGAAGAATATAAAGCAACTGAATGAGTGTCACACAGAGTCATATTCACAGTGCACATGCATTTTTTGAATGGGAGCATTGCCTTCCATAAACTTCCTTCAAAATGCACTTAATACTTTTTGTTTTCATTAGTGAGCAGTAGACTGGTAGTGCTGCTGTTCCTGTAATGCTGAACCCAACCCTGCCAAGAGAGGAAACAATTTCCTCGCTCTGTGACTCCATCCCTGCCCCAGCCCTCTGCATGTGCCACCACACACAGCTGCACACAGGAGCAGCTGTAGCCATCAGGACGCTGCAGAAGTGGGTGGAAATGGGACAGGAAGACAGGCAAATTCAGTTCTTTAGGCACTGGTTAGACAAACATATCTAGATTGAAAACGTATTACTAACTTTACCTACACTCAGCTTAAAACCCCAGCACCTGCTGATTCATTTACGCACAACAGAGAAGTGGGTACGATGGGGTAAGGAAAAACCACAGGACGTGGGGTGTATGCTGGTCAGCAGAAGATACCTTGCTGTGCTCTGAGGAATTAAAGCAGGGTGAGATGCAGCAGAGCATCGATGGGTGCCGGTGTCAGCTGTGAGGAATAGCTCACAACACTGGCTACTTGCTTACTTTGTTAGTTGCTGATGCTGAGAGATATTTAAGCCTTGGTTGCAAGAGTTATTGCAGAACTTTATATATTTTGATGTAATTAAATGAGCACTATTCCCATCCCTGCCTTATAGAGATAAAGCTTCATGTGTAGTGAGGAATCTGGTGTGCTTAGTTTACCAAGAGAGCTTGCACTGTCTGCCAAAGACAGTTTTGCATCAGAAGAGTTATATTACTGTAAATCTGAGTGTAGAAACCATTTTGTTTCTATACAAGTAGGTTTTACTGGTAAAGATTTTCCTCATAATAGATTAATCTGCACTGCTATTAGTGGCTTTATAGCATAAACTGTGCCTATTGAAGGGAGGATATGGTTATTTTAATAAAGGTTCTCCTCCTACCTGAAATAAATCTGTGTAGATTCACTGCAGAAAAGTCTTGAAAACTTCTATATGAAAATTTGATTCAGTTTTGCATTTAAGTGAATAGCCAATGAAGTCAGGCAATAAAGCTGTTAAAAAAATCACATACCTACACCAAATATGCAGCCTGTAAATCACTTACCCTCTTCAGCTGCAAGTGCTTCTCTGCCTTCCCCTGCAGCTGTCTTATCAGCAGATGCATTCAGAAAAACCCAAGGACACAGCTCCAATTCACATTTTTTATAGCGCTGAAAACAAAGCGCAGCAAACCTAAACCCAAACCAAACAATGGCATCTTTTGATGGGTGTTTGTGGTCTGACCTTATCTCTGCCTGCCTTATGTTTGAACAAGCTCATATGGGGAAATATTAACTGTCACTTAGCAAGGCCACGTCCAACCAACGTTACTTGTCAGGGGAGATGATAATATAGAGTCACCAATGCAAACAGTGCTTCAAGCTGCCAGTTTCCTGCTCGAAGAAGGAAGGAGCAATGTGGATGGGGGTGCTGGGAGAGCTGAGTTTGGGAATGACTCTGGTTTGAAAGGCAGAAATATCACTCGGTTCAAGCTGAGTATCCTGCTCTGTGAGCCCCACCTCCTCCTCAGCCAGCTGAGCAGCATCTACACCCTCTTTTTTTTAATTTGATTTAGCCATCTTTGATGACTAAGAGGACAGGAAGATTAAGTATATAATTTTAATTTGATGTGACAGGTGAAAGCTATGTGCATTTAGAGAGGTTAAAGCTATGTGCATTTAGAGAGGTTAAAGCTATGTGCATCTAGAGAAGCCTTAGATTACTTTAGTTCAGTTACACCATTCATTCAGGCCCTGATTCACTTTGAGGCCTGACTCCATGTAGACATATGTTGACTTAAATTTACTCCTAATGAGCACATGTTTACATTACTCTGCTTAAATGCTTTGCTAGTGCAGGTATGGACTTAGACAACAAGAGCAATCCTGAATCTGAAGTATGGAGGAGTAGATTTGCTGGTTGGTTTTTCTTCCAGCACAAAGGCTAAATATTTCAGAGTTTATTTTTCTCCCTCTCATGCCCCTCCCAGCCACTACCCTGTGTAATGTCCAAATGCAATGTGTGCTTTGCAGTGTGCAGTCCTGCCAGAGACCAAATGCCCTCAAGTGTCTCTGGCTTTAATGACAGCTGGGCAGGTTAAGACCTGTGGAGAAGAAAACTGCTAAAAGTCACAGGGCAAGCTAGGAGCAGTAACCTTCCACTGGCATAGCTGAAGGGAATGGAAACAGGTTTTATATGAAACAGCAATGCATTCCCATGTCAGTGTTCTCCTTGACTGGGGCTGCCCTGAGGGCAGCCAGTGAGTGGTGCCATGTTCAGCAGCTGTTCGGGCAGAAGTTAAAGCCCCAGCCCTTCTTTGGTTTCCCATTTGCCTTGGGACATTTTGTCCCATGTCTAGGTGGAGGGCAGGAAATTTGCTTGCAGAAGCTTTTGTGCATCCAGTATCTCTTTGACTTTGTAGGTCAAACTGAGACAAAGAAAGCATTAGCAGTTTCCCAAAACTAAAGGAAAGGTTTTTTTAGGAACTTGTAGCACAAAAGAGATAGTCATGCATGCAGAGGAAGGCACAGGCATTCTAGGTGCCTTAGCTAATGCTTCTCGTTTAGAGGAAAAAGCTACCTGGGTTTGCTTGTGATTTTTTTGGTTGTTTGTTTTGGTTTGGTTTGGTTGGTTTGTTTCGTTTGGTTTGGTTTTTTCATAAGAAAAAGGAAAAAAAAAAAAGGCAAACCAACCATGATGCTTTTTGGAGCAGTCCTCTCTGCAGCAAATCTGGAAGTGGAACAGAACCTCCTCTTGCATTTCTCCTGCAACACAGAACAAGCAAAAAGCGTTTTGTGTCTCCTTCACTACGTCTATCCATCTCCAGCCTTGGAGTGAAGGGGGAGGAGAAAGGGAGCTGCCAGCAGCCCCTAGTGATTGATTTGTCTCTTGTTTTTTATGCTGCACTAGAACAACCTTCTTCAAAAATGACAATGACAAATCAAATCAAATATTTCTTGCTAGTAATCCAAGCTCCCCTCACTGTTAGTGGGTATATTGCTATTAAATGGGCTTCTCTATCCATAACATTTATTTAGAAGCATTTTTCTGCTTGAGCCTGCAGTCCTTAGGAAGCCCTGAAGCCATTTGCTTCAATAATTGTTGTCATGTGAAACTGTCATTGTTTGCTGTCACTGGGGGATGGTTTACATACATACAAAGATAAAAATGCTACACTTCTTCGCTTGCACAGTAAAGTACTGAAAGCGCCCCTGGAAAGGGACTGGACATCCATCTTGGACTTGGACCTAAAGCAAAGGCTTGGCTATGCCCAGGGCTGAGCACTGTCCTGAACCTGAGCTGGTGCCCAAAAAGCAAAGTGTCAGGGGTCAAACAAACACAGGGATCCGCGAAGAGGGGTGACGTGGCTGGATAAAGCGTGGAGACTGAGGACTGGGAGATGGCTGCTGCCACCCCACCGATGCTGCTGCCCGGGGGTGCGTGCATGGTGATGTTTGCTCCCATTCGCTCTTTTCATCAGGTTGTCATTTCTCATCAGGGAAAATCCTGTGATTCCGAGGGTGCCTCAATTCATCTTTTTTGGCAGAGGGAGATTTCTCTCCCACTGTGCAAATCAAGGCAGTAGCGCTCGTAATTGGGAGCGTGGAGCCGAACTTTCCTAGCTCCGGGAAGGGCTGACTGCTCTGACACGATTTCCAGCTCCGTAAGCACCGCTCCTGCGCCTGGAAGGCCATTGTCTCCCCCTCCCAACCAAAATATCCAAAATAAAAACATTTGCAGACAGTTTCTAACTTTCCCTTCCCTGCCGAAGGAGCTGCAGCGATACAGTCGGTCTGTTACCTACNAGCCGGCACCCCGCCGTAGGAAGAGCAGCCCGCCCGCTCGCCGCAGCTCCCGGGCAACATGGCCAGAGCCGCCGGAGGATGCATTGCAGGTGTCTGAGGTGAGGATGTGCCCGTTTCTTTCTGTAACTCCGACTGCAGGTATGACCGTGGGCAGGGGAGTCCGTCCGTTCGCCTACGGATGCGCCCTTGGACCCACGGAACCGACTTCCCAAAACTCGCCAATGGCTGCGGCTGAGTAACAGGAGTAAGAGAAGCGAGGGCAGCAGGTGTGACCCTGCTTGGAAGACTGGGATCAAAGTCCAGACCTCCCTGTTCAGGGAAGTGTCACGGAGCAGCCTGTGGCCCCACATCACGCTGAGTTTGGCCGAGGGCTCTGGACTGTGATGCCCATCCTCTGGTATAAGAGGCAAGGGGGGACATGTGAGGGAGTAGACTGATTCGATGGTAAGGAGGTAGTAATGAATAACGTTGTTTTCCGGAGGGTTTAGTGTGTATTTTAACATGGGGAGATGTTCTGACAGCCTGTGAACCTATCCCCACATAAAGGCCAGGGTCGGTTAGGACAATGCTTCCTCACTGTCATGTGTATTTGCTAAAACCTTGGATAAAATGCTTAAGAAGATCCATGAAGTAGAGGTAAGAAATTAAAAATGCAGCCACTGGGCCTGATCCTACAAACATTACTGTGTATAATCAGCACTTTTAAAGCCAAGTAGTTATTTACAAAGGATTTACCAGCATGAGGGCCCCACAGTGGAATTTCTGTTCCTCTGCTTTCTGTCTTAGCTCTGCTAATCAAGAGAGAAGCTGGACATCGTCCCTCCCAGCCAGCATTTGGCACAGGGCTGGGGTCCTGAGGGAAGCCTTAGTGGCTGCTCCTGAGCCGTCTCAGCTCTGGGTGGGAAATATATGATGCCCAGGAACATCACCTTCCAGAAGTACCAGATTATTACTTTAATAGACATGCAAATGCCAATACTTAGTTTGACTGTTCTATTGATAGGGGAAGAATAAAGTGCTAGACACTAAAAATTACTGTGTAAAGAGGTAGCATGAAATAAAAGGGTACAGAATGGCTGAGTACTGGGCGTACCTACTCCTCCCTGCAAGTTCTGCCCCAGGTTAAAACAAGGGGAAAACCCATCTGAAAGGTCGCATACTGACAAGTCCTCATCCTACAGGAATATTGGCTGGATTGAGCAGCACTCTGTTTATAAAAGATTCAAGAGAGACATACGAGTGTCTTTATTGGTAATTTTTCCTGTTTTGAACATTTTTTTTTACAATCTGCTTAGCTATCTCTTCTCTGCGGTGCTTTTTTACTTCTTATTCATGTATCCTGAGACTACTTCCAAGGGAGAAGAGCAAGGCCCTCATCACGTCTGAAATACCATTTTCAGGTTTATTTTTCTTTTCTATTAAGATGAAAAAAATCTGAAGTGTAGCACTACCTGAGGGTGCAAATGAGGATGCAGTAAACAATTTGTTTTGTGGGACATAGGCACAAATACAATTTTTGAAGAACAGTGCTTCTATAGCTCAGAGAACCAGGCTTCTGGAGTCCTAGCATTGACAGCAAGAGCTTAAAGAAGAATTTTTCTCATTTTTTTATTTGCTTATGAAGGTAAGAGGGTCGTTGTGAGTTGGATTCTGTTCCTGTTTAGCACAACGAACCACATGGTTTATAGTTAAATGAGTCTATGGTTGCTCGGATTCTTCTGACTGTGGACTATTGCTTATCTTTGGTGAGATCTGGAGACTGGAATAAAGCATGTAAAATAGTAATCGTAGTAAAATTGCTGATTCATGAGGCAACTCTTAAAAAAGTTAAATATGCTCATTAGCATCCATGATAAATGGGCGAGGACAGCATTGCAGGAATAGAGGGAATGTTAGAAGAATTGAGTTTATTAGCATTGAGGAGAAACTCAGAAGGAGATGTTTGGTACACAGTGGATGAAGGGAAGACAGAGACAGAAAGATAAGACCTTTAGGCTGCATATTTAGAAAAAAATGACTGTCAAAACAAGAAAAGGTCCTGTGAGAGAGAATCCTTCTTTGCTCATTGCCCACCATCTGTGTTCGGATCACCTGTGGAAGTGGATTGAGTCAAAACTGCCTGAATATGGTCCTAAAAAGGNAAAGCAAAGTGTCAGGGGTCAAACAAACACAGGGATCCGCGAAGAGGGGTGACGTGGCTGGATAAAGCGTGGAGACTGAGGACTGGGAGATGGCTGCTGCCACCCCACCGATGCTGCTGCCCGGGGGTGCGTGCATGGTGATGTTTGCTCCCATTCGCTCTTTTCATCAGGTTGTCATTTCTCATCAGGGAAAATCCTGTGATTCCGAGGGTGCCTCAATTCATCTTTTTTGGCAGAGGGAGATTTCTCTCCCACTGTGCAAATCAAGGCAGTAGCGCTCGTAATTGGGAGCGTGGAGCCGAACTTTCCTAGCTCCGGGAAGGGCTGACTGCTCTGACACGATTTCCAGCTCCGTAAGCACCGCTCCTGCGCCTGGAAGGCCATTGTCTCCCCCTCCCAACCAAAATATCCAAAATAAAAACATTTGCAGACAGTTTCTAACTTTCCCTTCCCTGCCGAAGGAGCTGCAGCGATACAGTCGGTCTGTTACCTACGGGAGGGAGGGAAGGAGGCAGGGAGGGAGGCAGGGAGGAGGGAGAGAGGGAAGAGAAAGGCGGGGAGCTCAGCTCAGGTTACCGCTGCCGCATCGCTGCCTTCCCTCGCCTCTCGCTCGGGAGACGCAGGCGAACATGCACCGCCCGGCTCGGGATGGTTGGGCTGCGGGGGATCGGAGGAGACTTCACCAAGTGTAGCCCGCCCCCCGCCGTAGGAAGAGCAGCCCGCCCGCTCGCCCCAGCTCCCGGNATAAAGGCCAGGGTCGGTTAGGACAATGCTTCCTCACTGTCATGTGTATTTGCTAAAACCTTGGATAAAATGCTTAAGAAGATCCATGAAGTAGAGGTAAGAAATTAAAAATGCAGCCACTGGGCCTGATCCTACAAACATTACTGTGTATAATCAGCACTTTTAAAGCCAAGTAGTTATTTACAAAGGATTTACCAGCATGAGGGCCCCACAGTGGAATTTCTGTTCCTCTGCTTTCTGTCTTAGCTCTGCTAATCAAGAGAGAAGCTGGACATCGTCCCTCCCAGCCAGCATTTGGCACAGGGCTGGGGTCCTGAGGGAAGCCTTAGTGGCTGCTCCTGAGCCGTCTCAGCTCTGGGTGGGAAATATATGATGCCCAGGAACATCACCTTCCAGAAGTACCAGATTATTACTTTAATAGACATGCAAATGCCAATACTTAGTTTGACTGTTCTATTGATAGGGGAAGAATAAAGTGCTAGACACTAAAAATTACTGTGTAAAGAGGTAGCATGAAATAAAAGGGTACAGAATGGCTGAGTACTGGGCGTACCTACTCCTCCCTGCAAGTTCTGCCCCAGGTTAAAACAAGGGGAAAACCCATCTGAAAGGTCGCATACTGACAAGTCCTCATCCTACAGGAATATTGGCTGGATTGAGCAGCACTCTGTTTATAAAAGATTCAAGAGAGACATACGAGTGTCTTTATTGGTAATTTTTCCTGTTTTGAACATTTTTTTTTACAATCTGCTTAGCTATCTCTTCTCTGCGGTGCTTTTTTACTTCTTATTCATGTATCCTGAGACTACTTCCAAGGGAGAAGAGCAAGGCCCTCATCACGTCTGAAATACCATTTTCAGGTTTATTTTTCTTTTCTATTAAGATGAAAAAAATCTGAAGTGTAGCACTACCTGAGGGTGCAAATGAGGATGCAGTAAACAATTTGTTTTGTGGGACATAGGCACAAATACAATTTTTGAAGAACAGTGCTTCTATAGCTCAGAGAACCAGGCTTCTGGAGTCCTAGCATTGACAGCAAGAGCTTAAAGAAGAATTTTTCTCATTTTTTTATTTGCTTATGAAGGTAAGAGGGTCGTTGTGAGTTGGATTCTGTTCCTGTTTAGCACAACGAACCACATGGTTTATAGTTAAATGAGTCTATGGTTGCTCGGATTCTTCTGACTGTGGACTATTGCTTATCTTTGGTGAGATCTGGAGACTGGAATAAAGCATGTAAAATAGTAATCGTAGTAAAATTGCTGATTCATGAGGCAACTCTTAAAAAAGTTAAATATGCTCATTAGCATCCATGATAAAAGGGCGAGGACAGCATTGCAGGAATAGAGGGAATGTTAGAAGAATTGAGTTTATTAGCATTGAGGAGAAACTCAGAAGGAGATGTTTGGTACACAGTGGATGAAGGGAAGACACAGAAAGATAAGACCTTTAGGCTGCATATTTAGAAAAAAATGACTGTCAAAACAAGAAAAGGTCCTGTGAGAGAGAATCCTTCTTTGCTCATTGCCCACCATCTGTGTTCGGATCACCTGTGGAAGTGGATTGAGTCAAAACTGCCTGAATATGGTCCTAAAAAGGCCATAAAGCACCCGCACCAGGGGCTGGATGGTAATGGCTGTCCTGTACAGTTTCTCTGCATTGATAGTCTGAACTTTGCAACAGGATGCCTAACAGCCCACGTAAAGATGTGCACTGTAATATCTTTCTCTTTCCTGGAAAAGAGTTCTGGCTTTACTAAAAATCCAAGCTGACAATTTGGTGGGGTTTTTAGGGCTAGGATTCATCAAGAGAATTTTGCAAGCAGCTTCAGAAAGCAAAATAATATTTTAAAATAGAAGTAAGCTTTCTTGGCTTAGCTAAATTCCCTGGAAATACATTTCTTTTTGACTCTTCAGAAGCAGCATTTCTTTCCTGTGACATGGGAGCAGCTCCCCCTTCTTCCAAACTTTTTGCAAGTTTTGGGAGCAAAATTGTATTTTGGTCTGAGGATGCTTTCAGCTTTTCCAAATGTATGTCATGAGCAAGTGGTCATGACTGGGTGGATGAGACCAAGATGCATCAAGATCTAAAGGCTCTTGATTTTTTTTTTTAATAAAGAAGATGCAGCCTCTGATTCAGAAGATCTCTGTGTCAAAAATGCATTCCCCTGTAAGAATACTCTCACCATGTTCTTTATTCTCTTTTAGACATTGGCCACCTGAGTAGTCTCAGAGGCAGAACTCAGAGGCCACATGGACTTCTGGTCTGGACCATTGCAACCCTTTTAGTGATAGAAATCCCCACACCTGAGGTGACACTTNTATTTATTTGTTATTTTTATTTTCTTATTAAAATCCAAAGTGGTAAATAAAAACATCCCAGCCTCCTGTAAAGAGGATTCAACCTGCTATTAAAGTTACAGGGTCAATCAACTAAATGGGCATTAGTAACATAATGACAGATCATAACCCGGGCAACATAGTAGGATTTGCAAACCAGTAACAATAATGCTCCTTTTCTATCCTTGTCTAATTGATAGTTTAGGGCTTGGAGGTGGGGACTTCTTCCTTGGGTCAATGATAGCTCCCTGGCTATAAAACATCATGGCCTTTCTGGAGAGCCAAAAGCTTATTTTAAGAATCAACAGTGCCCACCCCTCAGAGCCCCTCTCCCTATGCACATCCCCTCATAGCAGGCTGAGGGTAGCTCAGAGATGCCTGAGGAGAAGCTGGCAAAGCTAATTCCCCCCCCAGCAGTATTGANTAGAAGATCTCTGTGTCAAAAATGCATTCCCCTGTAAGAATACTCTCACCATGTTCTTTATTCTCTTTTAGACATTGGCCACCTGAGTAGTCTCAGAGGCAGAACTCAGAGGCCACATGGACTTCTGGTCTGGACCATTGCAACCCTTTTAGTGATAGAAATCCCCACACCTGAGGTGACACTTCTGTATCTGAACTGGAAAGTCTGTTTTCAAGTGGATGAGATCCACAAATGTTTGTTCTTTTCCTTGTAATAGTAAAGATGCACCTGTTTAATGGGAGAATGTTGCACGCAAAACTTCTATGCCTGTGCATTGCATCTGAGAGAGCTCCCGTGTTAAGGTTATGTTTATATGCACATACTGGCATTGTGCTTAACCACTGGTACATTACCCTCTATAGAACAGAAAACATGGTTTGGAGGATGAAATAAATGGTGGAAATGTTTCTCTGAAGAGATAAGGTTAAGGAGTTACAGTGGGTCACGTGGGTCTTTGAGGGACTGTTATTCAGTTACTAAATTTTAACCAATTTATACTTTAAAGACTCTTGTTTGGGGTCATACTTTTTCTTTGATTGCTGAGAAAAAAGTTTCTGTGCTTATTGTAACAATACCAGTGTTTAAGCTTTGTTGGTCATGCTGCCAAAACCAATACAGTTGTATGCATATATCTGTATACATCTGTATTACGTATATAAGCATGGCATTTCATTGGGATTAATTTAGAATTTAACATATCACACTACTATGCTTTTTTTTTTCCTCTAGAGCTATTAAATTCAAAACACAACTTGTTTCTACTCTTCATCTTTTTTAAATTTTATTTTATTTTATTTTAATTATTATTATTNAAGAAAAGAAAGAAAAGAAAGAAAAGAAAAGAGGAAAGAAGAGAAAAGAAAGAAAAAAAAAGAATAAAAAAATCAGAGACACAAAGAAAAGGAAAAAAAAAGAGTGAAAAAAATAAAAAAAAAAATAAAGGGGAGGATTTGGCTGTAAATAAAGTGCCTAGCAACTCAGTGCTCAAATGTTAGAAACTGGCATGTATGAAGCAGAGAAACAACATCTTTCTTTGTCTCACTGACAAGGGTACACAATCCTGATAGCAGAGACTGGTGAGAGGTAGCAGAGGGAAAAAAGGTTTTCTGTGGTCTGACAGTAGGGGTTGCAGAAAAAGTTTTTCACTTCTCCTGTACCCTTTTCAGGTTTCCATTCTTCTTGCCTGCCAGTCTTGACATTTGGTTTGGGCAAGGACATTGTTAATACACCTTGCCATAAAAACCTCCCTCTGGAAAGCGTCATTTCAAAGTGCCAGGAAGGAGACATTTAGCCTCATTAACTTGGTGGATGTTCACATGCAGTGCTTTTGGTTGAAAGTGGCACCACTGGCTTGGAAGGCTCCGTGGGATGGTGCCACCGAGCTCACGGGGCAGGAAGAGCTGTCCAGTGCTCCCAGGGAACGAGGTAGAGCTCTCTGTCCCTGTGAGACTCTTTATTTTCAGTAGAGGATCACCATCACTGTTTTTGGTAGTCCTGCATGGGACCTGAATGGACTCTGCTAGGCCTGACAAGGTCTGGTTATCACCCAGCAGAGTCCTATTCCAAGAGTGGGGGGGACAGCTGAAAACTGCTGGGCCAGAGGCACCTGGTCACCCTTCCCTGACTTCTGAGCTTGATCTAGGGAGGAAACCCAGATACCCACGTGTCTCCCTGTGCCTTGCCAGAGATGTCATCTTTGAGAGCTCCAAGCTTGCCTCTTCTCCTCTGAGCTGCTTACATTTAGGAAAAAATAAACGTTTCCTGCTGTACTTGACATTTTCTTATTATCTATGTGTGTTTTAATCCCTCTTCATGTCCTGCTGAGCTTATGAGAAAGCAATTTAGAGACCTTATTCTGAGGAAAATAAAAAGTTAGCAGGTCTTATTAGCAGTTATACTAGGGCACATGTTATTTTCAGTTATTAGGAAAGGAAAATGAGAATGTTGCTGACAACTTTAACTGCACAATATTTGAGGTTGTAACTCCTATTTATGCACTTACATCACGCTTCTCCTTTTGGGTCTGTCTTGTCACAGCTGTTTGTGTCTCTGTTTACAGAAGTGGGGACACCTGCAGATGGCCAAAAGCACTTCTATCATTGCGGTTTGGTTTGTTCCCCGAAGCAAAGCCAACACCAACCATCCACTGAACTCAGTGGCATGACTGCAGCTTTGCCCCAGAAAAATTAAGGAAACTATTTCTTCAAACTGATATTTTGAATCTGTTTCCCAGGGGGACTTTAAACCTACTTCTCCCTCTCTGCCTTGGGTCATATTGCTTTTCTTGATGTATATGACATATAGTCTTGATCTCTTGGTGCCGTTTAGTTGATTATTAATAGACCTAAAGGAGAGGCCTGATTAATTTTCATAGAAGTTACCGTGGTCCTATCACTGTGCAACACGAAGGAGTCACACAAAGGTCAGTGCTGTGAACGGAGATACCTTAGGGCCCATCTGCTTACCGTGGCAGAAGGCAGGAGGAAGTGTCTGCCACTGGTGGAAATAGGTGCTTGCAAAGTAGAGGAATGATGTTTAACTGATTTGTATCAGACCTTGGCTACTACCTTCTTTTTCTTCACGTTTCTTTCAGGTGGGTGCAAGAGGAGCACTGGGCTGCAGGCTCCTATAGCCCACGTAGCTTGGATCCCAAAGGTTTTTGTGCCAACCTCGCCTGGATCTGCGCAGAGCCGTGAAACACTGCACCAGTTTAACCACATTGCTCTCTAGGACACAAACCAGGTAATTTTTTGAAAATGCTTAATTATACAAATACTTTGCAGCTGGAACAATAGAAGGTGGAAAAAGCTTTGATATCATTATAAACTGCAATTTCTGACTCAGATCGGAGAGAAAAATCAAATATAATGTCATGCAAAAGGAAATCGGGGAATTAAATCACCCTGGATGGTGATGGTTTTGCTAAATACACAGTCATGTTTTCCTGTTGAAACATTATAGAAGTGGTTGTGTTACATTCATTCTTCACATATAGCAGTTATTTCAAGCAATGGGGGAGACAGAGCATTTGCTTCACCCAGGAATCTAAACATGCTGTTTGCAGTTGGGACAAAGGATGGGTTGGGGCCTCAGTGTCCCAGGAGTGTGGAACCAATTGCCAGGGTGATTTAATTCCCTGATATGGTAAATTAAGTGGTTCAAGGAACCAACCTGCCTGTGCTAGTATAACATGTTTTTAACTTTAAAAATTTTCCCTCTTCACCTGAAAAGAATGAAATAGGTGGTTTTAAAAAAAAAATGTCCTCAGCAATAGGAAGGTGGTTATCTCTCTGTCCCCTTTTCCTTGGTGTTCTTTCAGTAAATGCCTATCTTGTAATGTATTGCCAAGCTTGGGTCCTTGGGACATCAAGGCTGTGCCTGCACAAAACGCCATCTTTTCCAACAGCCTCCACCACTGGGCTTCTGCTGGCCTCAGGGGGCAGCTGGGGCAACTCTTCCTTTCTTGAGCTCCAAGAGGGAAAAATTAAAGGCAGGGCTCATCAGATGAGACACCTATGTGCACTCCCATGTGTTTCCTGTTTCCTTGAAGAGGGGAGTTTGGGGAACTGGTGGTATACTGGGGAAGGACTTCGCTAGAGTAAAACAGGGAGGAAAAGGGATTGTGACAGAAGATGAGTTACAGTCCTGGACAGACAGGGAGGCTGAGACTCTGCCACTGTACCTGCTCCAGGGGTTTTGCATGGCTCTGCAGGTCTAGAGGTTGAGTTGAGGAGCTGCAGCTGGGGTAAGTCCCCAGAGCAGGGTGCAGCATGTTATCTGGATGGCTTCCTTTTACATGCAACTGGGGAGGTGGAGAGAGCTGACACACCAAACTTGGAGTGCTCAAGTGCTACTGGTGTGATCTGGGTCCTTGCAAACCTCCCCCCAACTCTGTCTGCAAATGCCTCTGGGGGTAATTGCAAATATTTCATTTGAGCAAAAAAGAACACCATTCCTACCAGTTCCAGATAAGCTCAAACTTGCCTTTGGTGACTAAACTGGCAACAAAAACTAGCACTTTCCAGCTTTCACACAGTCAGAACCAAACGAGACTTTGCTTTGGGAAGTGTGTTTCTTATCAGGGCCACTTCCTACCTACTGGGGACAGGGAAACACCTGCTGTGAAGCGATCCATGACATATGTGTGATTTGCAAACTGTATAAATTATGTTGGACAGTTTACACAAATTTACAAATATTTGCATTGCACAGGCGTCTCTGTGTGTATATCTCTGTACAAGGTGTGCTGCTTCATACGTGGACTGAAGAAGGCAGGCAGTCTGGCTCTGGATAGGCAGCATGGTAAATACATGCCAGAACATACTTTGGGAGGCTGGTCTCCCAGGCATTCAGAACAAGGAGCATCATAACTTATTTACTTATTTACAGCTGTTACCAGTATTCAAACCTGGAAACAAGTAAGAAATAAATATGATCAAGCCACTTTGGTATGATTCTACTGAAATCTTCTAAAAAGAATATTATGGTATGGTTTTTTGCTCTTCGGTATTTCTGAGAAGGTTTTACGAGAAAATTTCTCTCAATTCCTTTCTTAGTTCAGTATTTGAAAGACTTCTGTATGTATATCTTCCAGAGTTCCTGTGACAGAAATGTCAGACCCTTAAACAGTCTTGTGAGAGCTAGCAACAGGAGACAACTGCAGCTCTGTTGTCAACCTGAGGACATCATCCTTTCCTGTAAACATTATTTTCAGAATGTTCACATGCTTCCTCCCAGGCCACTGAAGAACATGAGAACAGATGTAGAGCAGATTTTTTGTATAATCATTTTGCATGTGTGTATATATATACGAAATGCATATGTATATTCTCGCATAATTTTACATATGTATTTAATGAAAGCAATTTTTAAGGTAATCACAAGACTACTGTGAGCTATGCATACAAAAAAAAAACAACCTGAGATCTGAGGAATAGTCTATTTAAAGTCAATTTAAATAGAAGTGGCGGAAGAAATGTGAACTTTTGAAATGTCTTCAAAATTCATTAGTGAATCATTGCAAAAATGCATTTCACCGTGGGAGGAAAGAAGGACTCCAGTTCTACTTATTTCATGTTTTTGAGAATACCAAGTGAAGTTAATGGGACTGTTCTTATGGGGAAAATGAACTGGATTTGGTCCCAGGAACACCTGGTTAGATTTTAAAATGAACTTGAAGCCTGCAACACAAACCCTTTTCATTGCTTGGAATTTGAGCAAAAGGAGGACATTAATATGTTTTTGGAGAGTCTAGGCAGAACATTCCTGGTCAGAGGCAGAGATCAGTTTTCTGTGAAATCTTCAGCTCTGGGAATTGTAAACTTGATTTGCTCTATTTTTAGATGGGAAGCCAGATCTAATTCTTCGTTAAGAAGGGGGAAATGAAAGGGAATGCCCTTTCCCCCCAGTAAAAATTTCCCTTTCCTAGTGCTCTCTCTAAAAGAGTAGTTGGTGGGCTTGTGGGTTAATGGAAGGAATAGCTGAATCATACTCTTCTCAGCAGGTTAATTTATGGAGATAGGTAATTTTTCTGTCACTGTGACCTTTTTGGGTTTGCTTGATAATTTTTCTCTTCCTCAAAATTTGGACCAGATTTGTAATATAGCACATTACACATCTGTTATGAGGATGAATGAATCAATGAATGAACATTGTTGTTGTTTGGATCTCTTTCACCTAGAAAGGAGAGGGAGGTTATGGACAACCTCATTCTCACCAAAACACACCCCAGTGAGTCACCTAAACTCTGCAAAAGATGAAACAGCCAGATAATCTGACTTATTATTGTGGTTTTGTTTTTTTTTTTTTTTTTTCCTGAGCAGTTGACCCAAAGTCAAATATATGACTCATGGCCCCTGCGGAAGAAAGCTTAGGAGCAGTTTCTGGGTCTGTGCAAGAGCTCCACAGGATTAAAAGAATGAAGATGAAGATGGCTGAAACCTGTCTGGGTCTGACGGTAGGACAGCACTTGCTGGCTCTGGGACACAGGCACTTTTCAAACAAATGGAGAAACATGGTATTTTTTAAAAAAACCCCAACAACTACTGCTGTTATTCTCTCTCATCTGGCATGGGCACATACCGGCTGCTTTACTCTCCGGCTCCTGAAAGCCATGGTGGTCCAAGTCATGGTTTGAAAGATGCTGAAAATGGGGAGGAGGTCTAAAGCATCAGCCACGTTAGCGTAGTATCAGTGGACATGCTTGTGTGGATTTCTGAGGATATGCTGGCTCGGGGGGCAGATTCAAGTAAGCATGAGTGTGAATTTGACTGCCAGCAAAACATCTTGTGGGAATGATTCTAAGAGAAATGTGTGCAGATGAGTGCCCTGAAATAGGCAGCTTTCAATTAGAGATGATCTGGCTTTAAATCCTTATACAGAGAGTTTGGTATACAGTATGGAAAGGAAGTAGATTATTATTATTACTTCTTTTTTTAATGTGCTGTTTCTTCTTGTTTCTTTCAGATGGATTTCACAAAATTCAGGCTGTTTGTTTGCCTTTTAGGGATCAGCTGTGCTGGCTTCTTGGTTTTTTACAAAAATTTGACTGAATTCTGTATATTCTGTGAAAACAGTCAACATTACATATCTCCTATAGAGACTTTTAGAAGAATTGGAGGGAAATTCTTGCAGCTCCCAGATATAGACTGCCATAATAACCCACCTTTCCTCGTCCTTCTTGTGACATCCTCATACCAGCACTTTGACTCCAGGATGGCCATCCGGCAAACCTGGGGGAAGGAGAGAACAGTTGCCGGCAAGCGTCTGGTGACATATTTTCTCCTGGGAAGCACTGTGAATCTCAGCCAGCAGGCTGATATCACTGCTGAAAGCCAAAAGTACAAAGACATTATTCAAAAGAATTTTACAGACACGTATTACAATTTGACTTTGAAGACCATGATGGGAATCGAATGGATTCACAAATTTTGTTACCAGTCCAGTTTTGTGATGAAAACTGACTCGGATGTGTTTGTCAATGTTTTTTACCTCACTGAGCTTCTTCTAAAGAAAAAGAGGACCACTAAATTCTTCACAGGCTTTTTAAAACTGCATGAGTACCCCATACGGAAAACAGAGAGTAAGTGGTATGTGAGTAGGGAAGAGTATCCGGGAAACACCTACCCACCATTTTGTTCTGGGACTGGTTATGTTTTATCCACCGATGTTGCTACTCAGATCTATAATGTTGCAGAGAGCACTTCATTCATTAAACTGGAGGATGTGTTCATAGGGCTGTGTCTTGACAAATTAAAAATTCAACCGGAGGAGCTTCATTCAGAGCAGACGTTTTTTCCAGAAAGGATTAGGTTCTCTGTTTCTCGCTTTAAGAAAATTGTGATGTGCCATGAAGTACAGCCATCTGAGCAGCTGAGCTACTGGAATCACTTAGTGACAGAAAATCATGGAGGAGTGCTCTAGCACCTTCCCTCTTTAATTAACAAACTGAAATGCTCTGCAATTACAGGGCTGCTCTTGACTCCAGCAAAACTCACAATTAACTCCAGATCCACCATGTTAAAGACTTTTAAAATGGTTATTTCAGTCTCCATTTCTGCCCAAAATCGTGCAAACATTTTTGCTTCCCATTCACTCCCAACTCTTTGCATTCCTTCTCTACTCAAGTTCCAAATATATATTTTTTTTCTGAAAGATGCAGGCCTGCAAACCTGCGATCCAAATCTTGCTGCTACAGGACCCGAGAACATTTCTGCAGTGCCAAACACAAGGTCAAAGTACTTCTGTTGAGAGAAACAAATTTTCACCCTCTTCCAGGTTCCCCTTGATAGATTACTGCATTTGCATCCATCTCTGGAGGCACTTGGGAAAAGGTGTTTGCAGCTGTCTGGACGTTTTCCTCCTGGCATATGGAGCTGCAACCCTGCCCTTGCAGCCAGCTCTGTGTGTGCAGAACTGCATACTGGCACAGATCCCTCCTTCAGCCTACACATTTTTTCTTGCAGAGATGGAAGGATTTGCCCATGCAGCACTCCTGGGACAATGTTAGGTACTGCAGATCACCTGGTGAACACGTAAGGCTACTGTACCTGTCTCCCTATATGTGCCTTCTGATGGAAGTGATATGTGGTAGAGCTGGATCCATGCCCAATGGAGAGCATCCTGGTCTTTATATTCAAATAGACTCTGGAGGCATCTTTTACATTTTTGTCTCACTTAGATTGCTTGAAAGATACTGTAAACGGTTTGCCAAGGCTAAACTAGAGCCACTTACAGTTAGCTAAACAGTATATCTGCTTTTGGCATTTTTCACTACAAGGAGATGGGTGTATAAGGCAGAACACAGGAGGATTTTCCTCTTTTAAACAAGACCTAGTGGGAGAATGTGCCCAAGTAATCATTCAGTCTGGGAGTCTCATTTCTTACTTCATCATCAAGCAAAGACTTACAAATTCATTAGGATGTTTGTAGATCTCAGAGTTAAGGAATTAAGTCTTTAGAGTAGGTATTATGAAAAATATGTTTGGGCTATTGGGGGAAGAAGGGAGTTGGTAAATCCTTGCCTTATGCAATACTCCTATTTAATTTACTTTCACGCAAAGAAAAGGTTAGTTTTATCAGCAAAGAAGTATCAAATACCTCTGCTGTGTGTGAGAAGTTTTTTTCAGCAAGCAGTAAATATGAGGCTGCTCCCCATGGGAAGATGAGCCAAGAACTGAGGGAATCTGACAGCCAGCAGGGCTCAGCCAGCCCCACACACTCAAGCAAGGCAGCAGGACAGATCCACAGGTGGCCAGCTCCATGTTGAACAGCATCTCTCTGCCTGCCATCACAACTCTGCAGGTTCATCTGCCCTTGCACTCAAAGCCTGTCTGAAGCACATCTACTTTTGCTGCTGCCTTCAGTAGATGCGATGGGTCAGACTCACAAAGCTTATCAACAGCATTTTAACCACTATTTGGTCTATGTAACCTGCATAAGCATCTTTTTGACATTCATTGCTATTGTACAGGTGCAAGCTAGATATTGGTTTAATTTAGGGAAATATATTGAGTGTAAAGGAAAGCTTCCTGGCCTCTCCTATCTCCCTCTCTTGTGTTGTAGAGGGTCTGTGAGCTGAGACAGCATAATGTTCATCCCGGCCTCTTTTTCTCAGAGAAATAATCCCGCAGTCCCTTGTGGGTGTCACTTCCACATCTGTGCCTGGTGCCAACCTTATCTTAGCTGGAAAGACCAGTCCAGCTGTGCAGTCCCAGGGAACCCGTATCTCAGTAGAATTTTCATTTACATACAGATGTGTTGACTTGTTCATCTCCACTAGGTGTTGAGCTCCAAGAAGCATGGTGGCACCTGTCTCCTAGGATGGTGCAACTGCTGGTCATCTGTCAGGCTGAGTTCATGGCCAAAGGGTAAAGCCTCCCATTAGGAGGGAGAATTTTGTGCCCCTTCCCTGAATGATAGCTGTGAGTGGCATTAAAATATGTCTTACCTGAGCAGTTTGTGGCTTTGTATCATCATAAAAAAGTTACCCTTATCCTTGAGGGCCAAGTTCTGATATACTTCTTGACTGTGGCTTTTAAGCTGGTTCAGGAGTGTTCCTAATTACTTGAATATAGCTACTAACTGGGAAGATGGTGCACTTCTCAGTTAATCACATTTGCAGATGCTACCACTACAGACATCCCATTCTAGAGACTGTTTCCAAAGAGACTGTGTGTAATTTCAAGTGACACGTGCAAGATACCTCTTTTTTTTAATGCACTTGAAATATTTGTCCCCACTAAATCTATGTTGTTAAGAATCTAATGGCCTGGCTATCTGAAGCATTTGTCTTATCATTGCTAAATCTCTGACAAGAAGCAAATGAGTACAGTTTGAAATGTTCCTGTTTCTCTTCACAAATTAGCTTCCTAAGTGAATGCTTTATGTTGCTACACATTATTTTCCTCAGCATATGATTTTCTTTGTGCTTGCATAAATTAGAAATTGATTTAATGATTCTTTCCATTCAGTAGGCTGCTTTGAACAAAAATATAGTAAATGAGTAATTAATTACTTAAAATATAAGATTATCCTGCTGGAAAAGGTGATTTAAGAAAAGTAGATGATGGCATGTAAGGCAAATTAATTTATTTAAACAAAGCCACTTTGCTAGTCAGTTTATTTGTATCAGCTAAATGAAATTAGCTTTTGCAGCCTAGACCTCAACTTGTGACTTTTAATACAATCAAAACAATTTGGCCTTTTGCCAAATCATGGGTATTTTCCTATGAAAGATGATCACAGAAAGATTGGAACTACAGCCAGAACTATAGACACATTACTACAGTGTACATATACTTATTTTTATTTATTTTTTTTAGGCTAATGAAAGAATGTAGGCAACTTTGGGCCAGTTTAGCTGTAAAAGTAGTGCACTGTCCTAACTTATTTATTCTTTCTGGGTCAGATGATCATGAAATAATTATTTTTATTAAATAGCTTTGAACATTTACTCTGAAAAGTCATTTCATTACTTCTCATTTAGTAGGAAGGAGTGTGAAAACAAACTGAGCTGATAGTGTCTTAGAATTGTTTTGAGCTGCGCATTTCAGATTACTCTATTTCTTCCAACACAAGATCAGAATAGATCTTTCTCAATAGAGAAAAAATGAGTACTTTCTGCAAAACTCTAACTCATCAACTCACATAATCTTAGCTTAGGATTTTCAAAAATGTCCCCGAAGGATTTTGTCACACACATCTCATTTGATTCGGTATTACTGAGGAGGTATGACCCTTCTAAGCACTATTGATGGAGTAGATTTTTGTAATGAAAAGTTTGCCTTATGCAGAAACCGAACGGAACACAAGGGCTGACTGTCTGCAATGGATCTGACAGGAATGCTGCTCTTCTTGGATTTGTGCAGGTTACTTGATAATGTTATTGTAAAATGTGTGACAATGTATGCATTATTTGGATAGAACACGAAAATGTTGAGCTAACTATTAAATTTATGATATTTTAGTAAAGTATTTTGTACCACAACTTTGTGTGTTCACTTAGCTTTTTTATTGTGAATGTGTTAGCCTTTTGGGATGTAGTCAAGTTGGGAGGCATGCTCTTTTTCCAGTGAAAATGAATAATGTCATAGAATACTTTAGGTTGGAAAAGACCTTTAATGACATTGAGTCCAACTGTAAATCTAACATTGCCAAGTTCACCACTAAACCAGCTTCCAAAGTGCCACATCTACATGTCTTTTAAACACTTGCAGGGATGATGACTCCACCACTTCCCTGGGCAGCGCTTGACAACCCTTTTGCTGAAGAAATTTTTCCTAATATCCAATCTAAACCTCCCCTGGTGCAACTTGAGACAGTTTCCTCTTGTCCTACTGCCTGTTACTTGGGACAAGAGACTGACCTCCACCTCACT
>VWZY01000366.1:29662-76100 GCA_013399075.1 Chloroceryle aenea | reverse complement strand
CCAGGGGTTGCCCTGACCCAGGTTTTGCTTTGTCAAGGAGAGCTGCCTGTTCCTGGGAAGGAAGGGGGAGCTCAGGCTCCTGCTGGGGCTGCAGGGGTCTGCCAGGGGCAGAGCAGTTGGGCAGGCTACAGAGGTGGGAACGCAGCAGTTGTGCTGTGCCAGGCTGTTCCAGGGCTGCATCCTGCATCTGCTGGGGCATGGAGGGTGGGGGGCCATGGCTGACACAGGGAGGAGCACAGAGACCCTGATCGTCCCCTCCCTTCCCAGAAACACTCCAAGACACTCAAGATAATCTCTTGGGCATCTGCAATTCTCTGCCAGGTGAAGAATCATCCTTCTCCACTGTTTGCATTGGGCATGCAGGAGCAGTAGTGCCTTTTGCAGTGAGAAAGGGGAAGGGGGGACAGGTACCAACACACAAGCAATGAGAACTATCAGCAGTAACACTCTTTCTGTGCTACCTGCTCTGCTGGCCCTCCTAAGACTAAGTGGAGGAAAGGACAGAACCTTCCAGAGTTTGACAGTCACCTGTGTGTATCCCTGAGGGCAAAGAGAATTTGGTTTCCTCTGTGTGAAAGCAAGGTACTGTGAACCCCCCAGGCAAGACCCACCTGTCCTCATCCTCCACATGTGCTGCAGGCAGACCCAACCCCAACTGTGCAAAGCTCCTGGGATCTCACATCCAGTCACCTACCAGAGTGTCCCAGCACCTGCAGCAGCTCCTGCTCAGTTCTATCACCAATAACCCGAACCAGCCCACCCAGTGAACAGCAAAGCTTCACCTCTAAAAAACAAAAGCCCTCTTAAATCACTGAGAAATGGGTGAGTAAAAGTGATTTATTTATTTAGACTTTCAATAAAACTTTGACAGTATCCTGCGCTGGGGGATACAGAATCTTGCGATGTACTCTGGTTACACACAAGGACAGCGGAACTTGTGTGTGTTTAATAGATCTACAGAGACATGGCAGATAGCAGAGGATTATCTGGGTTAGTCGATGAGAGAGGCTGTGGGGAGCTGCAGAGGGAATTCACTGCTAACAGAGACCAGTTTTGCTGCGAGGGAAACATAAGTGTTGATAAATGGAAGTTCACACACGCCACGGGGATCATCTGACCTACTCCTCCATACTCCTGAATTCACTGCTGTCTGTAACCGCACTGGAAGAAGTCTCACCTGGAACTGGACAGCTCAATAACAACAGCTATTAAATTCCCAGAGACAGAAGAAACAATTTCAGGTTTGAAGTGCAATGAGCTAAATGCAGTATTATGATGGCATTAAGGACCAACTGACAGGGTGGCTCTGACTAAACCTGTAGACAGTTGTAGCCTCTGAGCTGGAAGAAAAGAAAATAATACAAGCTGGCTAAAGGGAACGACCCACGTGTTGGTAATTGCTATGGAGTCCTTCCAGCCATCCCACCACCTTCCACCCAGCACAGAGCCCTNNNNGCACAGAGCCCTCCTTTTGACTCCTGCAGAAGACCAGAAGGGAAATTATTTACCAGCACCTGGAGACTTTCTGGATGTAGCCTCTAGACAGCAAAGCCCTACATGGGGCTCAGCTCATGGCAAGTGTACATCAAGACGAATCATCTCTGCAGCGTGAGCTTGCGGAAGATGCTCTGGCTGATGACAAGACCAAGTGTGAAGGTGGATGGAGTGCTGCAGGGAGACCATGTCCAGGTGAAGCACAGCAGAGTGGAGGGATGAGGGTGGCTGGCAAGGACTGAAGCCCAACCCTTTCTTACCAAGGGGCTGGCCAAGAAGTTTGACACCATGAAGTAGGTGGCATATGGCCTTGGTCTCCTTGGGCAGAGAAAACCAGATTCACATGTCAAGGAAAGCCATCATCACGCCCAGTGGCAGGTTCAGCACAGCTGGAGGGGCACAGATCATCTCCACAGGCAGTTGGAGCTCCAAGACAGGGCTCTGCTCACCTTATCACAGCCAAGAGGAGGGCAAACTTCATCTCTGGCAGGAAGCCTCCAGAGGCCAGAAGATCTGTGGGTTGAGATGATTTTGCACAGCACCAAGCTAAATCTAATCTACCTGGACAGACCCATTTTTTGGCAGCTTTTCTGTGCTCCAAGTGAGGATGTGTACAACAGACTCATGCTGGCCAGCCCTCCCCATCTGTAAGAGGCTCCGTGGTTAGTGGGAGAAGGTCTGGGAAGCACAAAGAAGAACACAAGCAGAGAGCCTGCCCAGACCAGGCTTCCCATATGCTGCAGGGCTCCAAGTATCCCTGATCCACAGGATGAATGAAATACAGACTAACAAACTCAACTCTGAGCTCCCCAGGAACAAGACAAGGACTGAATGCTCCTGCTAGAATGGAAAAAGTCACTGTCTGGACTGCCCTGATGATAGGCATCTCAAGGGTGTCCAAGAGGGAAGACAGCTGAAACATTTGCGCTCTCTCCAGCGGGACCTTTACTTGTGCTGATGCCCTTCAGCACTTTGCCTTTGCTGGAGTACAGAGATGGGAGTGAACACAGTTCTGCAGCGTAGGCGGGAGGGTGGCAGCTGCCACCAGGTCACTCCTCAGCCACACTGAGCACTTGGAGATCCTTCACTCTCATGCAGCAAGGCTCTTGACTTTTGCTGGTGGCTGTTTTCTGCACAGCCTCCCATTTGTCACTTACTTGTCGTATGGTGCTGTGGGTGAGCAGCTGGATGGGAATGACATCTAGTTGCAGTAATGCTGAGAGCAGGGGGCAGCAGTAAACGCCTCCTGCCTTCTGCCAAAAGGAGCTGCTAAAGCCCCTAACCATCCCTCGTGGCTCCACACACTGCTGCTTAAGACCAGCAGACCTCAGGATACTTTCAGACCTCCTGACCAGTCCCCTCCTGTCTCTGCACAGCCAGCATTGCCTCTTCCCAGATACAGATGGACCTTTAATGGTTGTGAGATGCTCACAGCTCGGCTGTGCCCAGATGCCAGGTGATTTGGATCCCCACTGCTCCTTACTGCCCGTCCAGCCGCTGTACTGCCCGCACGCTTTGCTGGCAAGGACTTTCTGTTTCCTTGAAGGTCACAGAAACAGGTGCCATAGTGGGACCCATGGGTGCTTCCCAGCCTCACTCCTGTTCGCAGACGAGAGCCAATAGCCAGTGCTACCCAGCATCCTCATGTCTCGTATTAAATGGACTAAGAGCTACCTCCTCAGGTCTCCTTAAATACGATTAGAAACCCATGTAGATGTCCTGCTTTGAGTGGCCATAAACAGTGTGGGGAAGGCAAAGCCAAATCTTCTGCTGATGCTCTCATCATGTGTGAAAGGCTGGCTGGAGACCCGATAAAAGGAATTACTGTCTTAATGCAGGAAATTAGGGATTGTGGCCACTTACTGCAACAAGGCACCGTACAGCTGGCAGTGCTGGGGGATTAGACGCATGAACCGCTGCTGGAGAGGCAGCCGAGCCCCCTCCCTTAGCCAGCCTGCTCCTCCCCGTTACAGAAGGTTACTGAGCCCATCTCCCAGGGAAGCGGCTCAGCTCTCACCCAACCACTGCTACTCAGGAGAGGGAATTCCTGCTGGCTGCTGGTGTTTCATCTCCGCCCTGCGAAACACCGCTTGGCGTTTGCTGAGCTGGAGCCACTGGAACATCACTCCCCTTTTCTAGGGCTTGAACTCACTGGGGACGCGCTGGCCACCCGCCAGAGCGAGAATGAAATCTGCCAAGGCAGCACCAGTCGGGACGCAGGGGCTGCCAGGGCTTGCCTGACACACACAGGGTTTCCAGACTGCTGGGACCTGCTCTCCTCTTCCTCTCCCCCAGGAGAGGCTTCAAGCAACGTTCAAACTCCCTCCATGCTCCTGCCATCTCCATCCTTGGCTCCTGGGCGAGGAGGGACCATCTTTGTTCCNGGCACCATCTTTGTGCCTCCTCACAGATGGGTTGGATTAGAAAAAAAAAACAAAACCAAAACCAAACCAAAGCACAGAGCACAGAACTTGCACATACTGCATTAAAATAACACCTTGGGGCTGAAAAACTTCACTTTGTGTTGGGGAATGCCAAGTGAGGGCTGCTCACAGCCACTGCCATACCCAGGAGCACCTTGCCTTTCTCCCAAAGACAGACATCAGGTCAGAATGAAAATTGCACAGAAAACCAGACTCTTCCTAACAGTCAGAAGCTGTCTTTCCCCCTAAATGGCACTGGCTACTGCATGGAGATACATAAATCATAACTGATCTAACAACCTCCATGGGATGTTACTCTGCCCTTTTTCCAAAAGCATCTCGCACCTGCACCAGGAGGACACAGAGAAAGGCAGGACAGCCCCTGCTCCAGCCTGACCTGGCAACAGCTTCTCTGCTTCCCTACAGAGGATGGCACACAGGTCAGGAGGGGCACTGGACCCCAGAAAACCTAGTGGCTGACCCAGCACCTGGGAGAAGACCTGCAAAAATCCTATTATCAGAAAGAGATCTTTTTTTTCCTTCCAGTCAGTTGGTTTACAGGACAGTCAGTATCTGCATGTTTCATTCTCCGTGTTCTGTTTCCACAGAGGATAAAAGAATCTGCAGCCTAACAGGAAACGGCCATCGATCAGCAGCTTCAGCACTGTGCACACCAGACCAGGATGTGCCCCAGGAAACACATCTTCCTTCAGGGTAGGACATAGGTGTTGCTAACACTGCACTTTGCTCTGATGTGCATATTTCATCCATCAGGAAGGAACTGGATCGGGGTGATCTGAGTTATTATCTCCTAATGATACAGGGGATGCTTGATGGTCTCGGTACAGCTGCAGAGCTCTCACTGGGCGGGTACTGCTGGCAAGACTCTGCCAAGGATACACCCACACAGGCTCCTGCATGGTACAAAGGCAGGAGAGATGGACCTAAACAGGAGATGTGAGCCTGAAATGTGCCTGATGTGTGACCTACACCATCCCCCTTCAACTGTGACAACATTCAGTCAACGGGGACCAAACGGATCAAAGCCAAAATGCATCCCTTGCATGCTCTTCCCTAGCTAAGCTCCCTCTGCCTCATGACAGGGCTAGAAATGAGGCAACTTCCCCCCAGTCCCTGCAAAACCTTTACTCTTCCTCCTAAGTTTTTCAGAAACAAAGGGAGATGAGCTTCACTGCAGATACTGGCTCCCAAATGAAGCCTGGGACCTCTGCAAAGCATCCCCTGANCTTGCTTGTTCTGTCATTACCCCCGTGCTCACCTTAAGCACCATACACAGCCCTTCTGTGTCCAGTCAGGCATCAGATTGTCTCCTGCAGCTCCCCCCTTCTCTCCTCCCAGCCAAAGGGGGTCCCAGGCTTTTTCACTGCTTCACCTCAGGAGCAGATATATTTTACCCTCTCCAGAGGTGGTCATGGCCAGTTTCAGGCTCTTCTTCAAGCAGCGATATCCAGGATTTGGAGGTGTCCTGTCCAGGGCTTGGAGTTGTCCTTCAGCTTTGCAGTGGCTCAAGGGCTCCCATGCCTGCCAGCCCAGGAGCTGGGGAAGGCCTAGAGGAGCTTCGGCAAAGGTGCTGAGGCACCTGGCCATTAGCACTACTCAAGACCTCGAGCACCATCTCCTGGTCATTCCCGGATTCAGTGGGAACTTCACCTCATGCTTCCTCCATTTCACCATCATTGCAAAGCCTGGGGGCAAACCGTGCACACAACTCAAGGTAAAGAAAGGTGGAAGCCCTTCAAGGCATGTGCAACACTTCAACACTGTCATTTTCTTGATGTCACCACTCAAAAAACGCCACTCAGATCATCAGCTCCACCAAGCCCCCCTCCTGGAAGCACCCCTTGCTCTTCACTCCTTCTCTCCAAGTTCTAACTGGAACAATAAAGTCTCTCACTGGCACAACCACCTTGGCACGGTCCCGGGTGATCTCTGCCCGGTGGCTGCCAGCACAAGATGCTACTGGAAAACTCCAATCTGTTTATCCCCCGTGGTTTGGTGACTCTGGGCAGCATGACAGAAGAGGGGCTGCTCACGGCAGGGTCTCGGGCTGCGAGATGTGGGGATCACCACTCAGCATGGGAAGATTGCGCTGGCAGAGTTCAACCTTTTGACACGAGGGAAAGGAAGATAAATGCTACCAGTCCCCTCAGAGCCACAGGAACCCTGCATCTATCTAATTGCACTTCATAATGGATTCAGCAAACCATTAATTATCAGATTATATTTTAGGAAACTGCGGATAAAAAAGCTTTATGAAATTTAGCCTTAAAGGGCCAGCGTGCTGCAATGAAGGCACTGGACTGTGCTGGCTCCAGACAAGCAAACTTTACAGATGGTCCCTGGATACATTTCACAAAGCCATGCCCCAGGGACCGGCTTCATGCAGTCATGGCAGCAACTCCATCAGTGCTGTTACCAGTACCAGTAACGAGGGACTCTGGCACGCAGGCACAGGTCCTGCTCCTCTTCCTTTCTCAGGTGTGCAGCTCCAGCATGTCTCCAGCACATCAGAGGAGTGGGAAATCTCAAGGCTGTTTGCTCACAGGGAGAATGTGGATACCCAGAGCTGCCTGTGACCTTCCTTTCTAATGGACAGCAGCAGCAAACGCACGGATGGAATCTTACCTGTGAAACAGCTCCAAGGCCATTCAGCACAACTCCCAAAGCAGAGAGGCCCCAGTGTCAGCTCTGCACTGGGGGAATTTTCTAGCAGGCACAACTGGCAACCCAATGGTACAGGGGAGAGAAAAGAAAACAAAGCATCCCTTATCCTGAAGAGTAGCAGATACCTGCAAGCACATCACTGATTCAGCCATAAAAATCTCCACGCTGAATTCTCAGCATAGCTTTTTCTTTGGTTTCACATACCCACACCACACAAACCCAGCCTGTCCCACACTAGTCTCTCTGCCCTTCCACTCTGTTCACAGCAGTGGAGGAAGGCACACGAACACACCCAGTTGCCACCTTTTCCTCTGCTGCTTTATTTCTCTAGGTTTGTTTTCCCAAAGAAACCCTGAATGTCTCTGCTGGAGCAGCAAGTTGAGGTACAGCTCTTGAATGAGTCTAGTGGATACCAGTGCCACGCATGGGCACCCACCACTCACTCTCACTTGGTTTCTTCACAAAGGAGAGTGACTTTGTTATCAAACAAGTCCTGCATAGTCACTGCCACCAGCTCAGTGCTCGTTTGGCTCACTTGGGATTCAGGCAACGTCATAAAGACTTGGGATCCGGCAAGCTGGGTGGCATCAGGAGAAATGATGTGCTCTGCTGCTTCTTGCTCCGACAGCTGGACCACCTGCACGGAAGAGAGCCCACGAGTCAGACACCTCGAGCACTGCTTTCCTCACAGTCACTTTGCTACCACATCTCTCCCAGCCCCAGCTCTGGTAATAACATTTAGCTTTACACCAGAGGTCTGCAATTACAATAGGTGTGAGATTAATGGGAAACACCAAACCACACACACCACTGATGTAAGAGAGAAGACAGGAGAGCAATTTAAATATTTCTCTCCACAAAATTGCTATAATTTACTTCCATAAGCAGTCGTAGACAATAAACACTCTGTGATTATCCACTGGAGGAATGCCAGTCCAGGGAATCTTGCACACTGGGCTCCCTCATGCAAGAAGCTGTTCTTTACCAATGGCTGAGATATTGAAGAGAAAGAGTCTGGGTTCAAGCTGAGCATTTGGACTCCAGCAGCTGTAATCTCACAAGATATGTCATCTGAGTAACCAGGCAGCTCTGCACACACTGTCAGTCCTGCCTCCTTGGCTCCTGAAGATCACAACTGAGCTGCTTCTCCTCCAGTGAACCTGTGTCACACTAGCACAGAAATCCCAGAGCACTGCGGGCAGGGGGGACTGCGTCCTGGACCCCTCTGAGGAGAAGGAATCAGGGAGCAGAATGGGTGACAGGAGCTGCAGTGCAGGAACTGTAGGGTGGTTTGGGAAGAACAAGCGGATTGGAGGGGGAGGATGGATGAAAAACTGCAGTGGCTGCACCACAGGGAAGTCTTTACCTGCTCAATCTGGGCTGGGGTGGCTTGAGAGAAGACCACCTTGGGATGCTCAGCAACGTAGTGTCCCTCCAGCTTGCCCTGGGTGGGGAACAGTTCCCTGCAGAGCTCACAGGTGAAAGTGCTCTCTGTCTGCTTGAAGTGCTTGCTGGTGGCGTGATTCTGCAGGGCCCCTGGGAAGCAGAAGGAAGCTGAACAGCACAATCTGGGGGCCTGTGGGGGAAGCACTGCCCTGAGCCTGGGCTGTTACAGCCAGCGGCACAGGGAGCTGAACATGGCCAGGAGATGCAGGGCTGAAACCCACCAAGGACTGAAGGCACAGCGTGTGCCAGTGTCACTTCTCCTAGCTACTCCACTGTCTGTCAGTTTGTGGCTGTTCAGATCTGTTTCAGCCCTAGCCCCTGCAGCTCTAGCATTCAGAAACCAAGCTGGTGTATTTGACTGTGGCTGTCCACTCCCACATACATCTCTTCTCCTCATTCCCTTCCACCATCCACCACCTCTCCTGGTTTGGCTGGCTCACAGCCCCCGATTCAGCTATTGCAAACGCATTGTCCACCCGGGGGGTTCTCTCCTCAGAGAGCACTGTCTAGGTCTTCTCCTTCCTCACTCTTCATGCTCCTGTTGGCTGTCCCCTCCAACATCTCCTGATCCACCTCTATCCCATGCACAGTCCTGGGGGTCTGGTCTGCCAGTGCACTCTGCCCTCACAGCATTGCTCCATCTTGCCCACTTGCCAAATGGCCCTAAATATGGCCTCCCTGAGCCTGCTGCTTGATACCGAACGGGCCACTACCTTTGTGCTCTGCCTTGACGTGCTTTTGGTGAGCAGCAGTGCTGTAGAAGGTTTTGTCACAGGAGCTGCACTGCAGGGAGGAGAACTTGGAGGAGCGGTGGTTCTGAGCTGCAAAGACATCAGGGTGGTGGGTCCGGTTGTGATACCATAAGCCTGACAATTGCTGCAATGATAAGGATCCAATCATGGTTACAATCCAAAGCTGTTACAGGGGTATCCAGACAGCAATAAACTGTGTAGAAAGCAACAGTAACAGTGGGGTTGTCCCACAGGACAACAGCTAACACTTCACTTCTGTTTTCTCTTTCTCCACTGCCCCTGGACTGCTGAACGCTGCTGAATCCCTCATCCTCATCTCACTCACTGCAGGTCTCTGGTGGGAATTCTTGTTTCTTTGTCGAAAGGTGCTCCCACACACACTCCCACTGAAGTATGCCATTTGCAACATGAGTATTTTTATTCCTACACTTCTTAGAAACTTAGGTGAGAGAGAATCCCGAGGGTCCTGATGGGCAGGTACGTAGCAGTTTGCAGTCACAGCCCACCTCTCTCCATGGACCTGCCTTTTCCCTACAGATTCTACCTCCTCTGCAGCTTTACCTTCCAGTGGCCATTCTATTCAGTGCACAGGGCCAGGAGAGACATCCCAGTGCAGGGCAGGACAACGGCAATGTTTGGCACATGAGACCAAATCCTTCCTGTCCCAGCTCACCTGGTAAGCTTTGTCACAGATGTCACAGCTAAAGGGCTTTCCCCCAACGTGGGTCACCATGTGGCGCTCCAGGAGCGACGGGGCACTGAAAACCTTTGAGCAGGTGGGGCAGGGGTGGTAGGCCCGGGAATGGGCTTTGTGGACATGCTTGCGGTGCTCCTGCAGGCTGGTAAAGCTCATCCGACACTTCTTGCAGTCATAGGGATCTCTGAAGTCTGCTGCCCAAAAATGCAACAAAAACAACAAGGGGGAAAGAAATCGAGGGGAAAAAAAAGGAGAGAGTTAGGAGAATTCACAGAAGGAGGAAAGAAGAGGGAAAGAAATGCTTGTTACTTCCCAGATGAATACTAGCACTGGAGTGTTACTGGATTTGCATACAGACGTTGCTGTTCCTGCTCACCTACAGCCTCCTCCAGTGGGTTGCCAGCAGCTTACACTTTGCTGGAAGCCACCCCTGACATTTTCTTTGGGATAACCCTACTCCTGGCAGCAAACCACTGAAGAGTCTTGGCTTTCTTGGGAGGAAGAGAGCCCATCACAAGACACCCAGCCAGCCTGCAGGCACCCGCAGCACTCACACAAGCCCCTGCCGGCACAGGTGGGTCTGCCACGACCCCACAGAAGCTGTGCCTCCCAGCCTGGGCTGCCCAAACCAGGGGGGCAGCTGGCCACACTCACCGTGGAAGGTCCGGAGGTGGACGGAGAGCCCATTGGCCTGGCGAAAGCCTTTCCCACACTCCCGGCAGACGTAGGGCTTGTCCCCCGTGTGGGTCCGGGTGTGCCGTGACAGCTCGATGGACTGGGCGAACACAGCATGGCAGGACTGGCAGGAGTACATCTTCCCTGCAGCAACACGCAGGGTGAGAGCCTGCAACTAAGGGGACATGAGCCCTCTGGGCTAGGCCTGATGTCAAAGGGAGAGGAAAGAGATTGTAAACCGGACAGCCAGAGCATGGGGTAGCGCTGGGGTAGCCAGAGCATCTCAGTGCGGGGTCAAAAGGGTCCTACGGGTGCTGTTGAAAGCCACAGCTGCACAGGGAGTAAACCTCAAGTATCCAGAGGTGCTACACACTTCTGGAGGTGTTACACACTTGCATGTCTTGTATTCAAAGTGAATTGCTCAAATGTAATCATGCAACAGTGGGAAACACACCTGCCCATGTTTATTGCCAACACAGCAATGCCTCCTTTGTGCCCATGGGCTGGAAGAGAGAGCCTAAGACTGGGGCTGAGGGCAGGGGCAGGAGAAGCACCGGCATGAAAAACTGTGTGGAATTCAGACAGAGGAGGGATGGGAAAAAGCAGGTTAGCCAGAAGGAGAGGGACACACTACAGGAGTCTAGATGTGAGGGGACAGAAAGGAGCTACTCAGGAAAAAAATCAAGGAAGGCAGAGGAAGATCCCTTAATGGAGAACAAACTGCTAATTGGGTGGCTAATTGGAGGACCTGGAGAAGGGGATGGGGAAGGCAGAGTGGGGAACTTCAAGCAAAACCATGTGGGTGAAGGAGATCTGAGAGCAGCCTACGGCCCAAGGCTTCCCCAAAGGGTGGGAAACCAGTCAGGAGGCACAAAAACAAGGGCAGAAAGAGGTGGATGGAGCAAGCTAAGCCATGGCCAGGCTCTCGAGAGGAATGCTCACCCTCAGCATGCTTCTTCTTGGTGTGGTAGGCGAGGGCTGAGGCCTGCATGAAGGTCATGGGGCAGTGCTTGCACATGAAAGGCCTGTCTCCTGTGTGCAGCCGCAGGTGGTTCTTCAGGGTGGAATTGGCAGCAAACTTGGCCCCGCACTCCTCACAGGAGAAGGGCTTCTCATCGTAGTGCTCTGTCAGCTTGTGGTACTGCATCCCTGGGGAGGCAGGCAGGACACTGAGGTGGCGTTGGTGGGATGCAGTGCCAGTCCTGCTGACCCTGCTGCAGGGGCACCTCTCTGCCCGCTCTGGAGGTCCACCAACCCACCCATGACACCAAGGGGTCACCAGCATTCTCCAGCCTGGAGGTCTGTGAGGTTATTGTGAGCTGCCATAGGGAGGGCAAAGAGACTCAGCTCCTCTTGCTCATCCTGCTAAACCAGCTGCAGAACTGGAACAGCTTGATTATTTTGGGAGGTTTTTTAATTTGCCAGTAGCCCCACTCTTCCTTGATGAGCCATGTGGAAAACCAATTAGGAAAGAACTAATCAGAAAGCAGTTGTGCTCAGTGGGGCAGGAGAAATGAGCTGAGCTGCATTTCTCACACATGGTGCTTACAGAGCTGCAGGGAGGAGATTTCAGACTACTACTTTAGTACCTTGTCCAGACTTCTGTCCAAACAGCCCTGCTCCCACCAGCCTTACCTGAGGCATGAGCAAACTCTCGGCCACAGATGTCACACACCACAGGGAGACGCTTCTTCTTCTTCTTGGCTGTTCCCACCACCCCGTGGACCTCCACCTGATGCTTCTCCAGCTCCTTCTTCGTTGATCTGACCTCGCTGCACAGCTTGCACTGGATTTGCCTTCCTCTGGCCACTCGACAACGTTTTGTGTGCACCTTCAGGCGGCAGTAGAAGCGGAAGGTCTTATCACAGGCTTTGCAGACAAAACTCTTCTTGGAAGAAACTCTTCCTCGGGGTTTCTTCAGTTTCTTGGTGCTGACACCTCCCACCTTGTCCTCATCTTTGTCCAGAGCTTCAACCTGTGATTCATTGTTCACCTTCCACTTCTTGATCCCAGGTTTCTCCCCACTTCCCTCGGTCAAGAAACCTACAGAAATAGCAATTCCTGTTTTGGTAGTGACCAGTAGGACTGGGCACCAGCCCCTCAGTCTCCTCTCTCCCCAACACTCCTAGACAGACAGTTTTCCCTGCACAGCAGTAACAGATGCACACGACAGGTTGTGCCATCGCAATGGTGGCACACGGCTCTGCCCAGAAGCGTCTGGGGTCACATGCGGTATGAGAAATGAAAGAGTGGTTCTTCAATTTCTCCACCCACACATGCCAAGGTCTGGGTGAGACGGCAAGAGCCAGGGTCAGATATTCCAAAGAGCTTGCTTCTCCTAATGGGAACAACTGTTGCTTCAAGCATCTGCCTCCTGCTTAGACATGTGAGGTTACAGCTGTGCTGAAATGTTTGAAGATCTAAGCGTCAGGTACGATACCATATCTGCTGTTCAGAGTGGATATCCAGCCATTAATGACAAGAACTCTCAGGAACACTTTCCAAACACAAACTCTCTGGAAGGTAACAGATAATCTTGCTACAACCCTTTTGAGTCTTCTAGTTAGGGCCCTGAGGTATTTTAAATCACTCATTACATTAATTTCTTACAAAGCTTAATAGTTTTCTGAGTCCCTGTAACACCATCATCTCAAAAAGCAGAAGCTGGAAAATTCACCTAGGATCTCAGGCTACAGAAAAGACCAACAGGGAATGTACATATGCAAGAAATCAAAATACAAACAGATATATTTGTCTTCTTTGCTATAACGAGAACCACACAACTGTGTGGTCATGGAAACCATCAGAGGCTTCTCCTTTTGCCAATGCACAGGAAATTCAGCCTGTCATTGCAAAACCTCATCTCTGCCTTCCTTACTATGGGAAGAGCTCAGCAAAGTGTCCTCCCTGCACAGTGATACTGCCCTGAATCTCCAATGAACTAGAAACAGGTGACACGTCCCAACAGATCTGGAAAGCTTGAGATGTCAAGTGGTGATCCACCAACCTTGAATACATCAGAGCAGAAAAACAGACTGCAAGAATGGTCTCTAGTTTTTCCTACTCTGCCAAGATAGCAGCAGTTCCTTGAGGTCCCTTCCAAACTGGTATTCTATGATTCTATAGAAGTCTTTCACCTCAAAGGTCTCTTCCCACATCCCTAAAACCAACACCATCTGTTTTTCTGACCCAAGTGAAAAAGTATCTTTACACCTCCCGGAAATGTGGAGCATCAGAAAATCATCTTGCTGGGCAGGATGCACGTGGATGAAGAGAAGAGCACTGAGGAAAACAGGCCTGGAAATGTCTAGAAGAAGGGCCATGGCAGCAGGGGTGTAACCTGAGTTGGATGAAGTGGAGTTTTGACACAGACTCCAGTGAACCAAGAGTTGGCTTGTGGTCCTACTGCTCTTATGCCCGTGAAAATGTTATTCAGGATAAAAACCTTTAGCCTAGAAAAGAGCACAGGGCTGTGTTGCTATAAAGGCAGGAAGAGCTCATAACTTCAGTCCATCTTAATTGGGAAAAGCATAAAGAGGTCCCAGGAACAGCTCTCTACCTTCAGGGAGATGCTACTACTCCTGAAGATCAGTTCTAAAGGAAAGCTGAAGCAGATCACATAGAATAAATGGCTAGGTACCTGCACCCTGTAGTCTCGTGCCAGTGGAATGCAGACATCCTGGATGGCTGGAGGAACCTTGCCTGATGGTGGAACACACCCTCCAAAGGACGTCAAAGTCCGGCTACCATGAGAAGGGAGAATGGAGGACATGGCACAAAGATGATGTGACAGTAAGGTGTCAGGTGTCTGAACATGCTGGTTTCTTTAACAGGACCAGGTACCACAGGTTGGCTGCTGCCTGGACAGAAGAGGGGACATGCAGCACTGCTATGTTGGGGCATATGTCTGGGGTTCTCCCCAGAACCCCTCCTATGGGTGAAGACAACTTTTCATACCTAGTTAGAGCAACAGGCATTACCCAGTCAGCTTCCATCCTTTGAAATGCAGGAAGCTTGGAGGTGAACCCAAGTGCTCTCCTGAGAAGTAAGACCAGCCTGAAGAAGTGATTGCACATTATGTTTCTGATGCAGGAACTTAGCATGCCATGGCCATGCCCCTGGCTGAGCCTCCTGGGAGCAGATCTGAAGTGAAAAATATACACCAGAAAGGTCCCAGACATGAATTCCTGACTGTGGGGTCCTCCAGGACTCTGGACTTTGTGTCGCTTTCCATACTCTGGTGGCAAAAACATTCAGCATTGAAGAAAAACCCTGCTATCATTATGAATATTTCATACCAAGTTCTCTTTTGTAAGAGGTCTGTGGAGACTGTAATGCTGGTGGTTGCTCTATCCTCCTGCANCCTCCTTTGCTCCAGGCTGAACAGGCTCAGGTCCCTCAGCTGCTTCTCACCAGACTCCTGCTCCAGACCCTTTCCCAGCAACATTGCCCTTCTCTGGCCACGCTCCAGCCCCTCCATGTCCTCCTGGGAGTGAGGGGCCCAAAACTGAACTCAAGATTTGAGGGGCAGCCTCACCAGGGCTGAATACAGGGGGACAATCACTTAACCNTCCACCACATCCCTGGGCAGCCTAGGCCAGAGTTTGACAATCCTTTTGGGGAAGATTTTTTTCCCAATGTCCAACTTAAACCTTCCCTGCTGCAACTTGAGGGCAGTTCTGTCCAACTTAAACTTTCCCTGGTGCAACTCGAGGCCAGTTCCTCTTGTCCCACCACTTGTTCCTTGGGAGCAGANAAACGTCACGCAAGGTTTGAGGGGCAGCCTCACCAGGGCTGAATACAGGTGGACAATCACTTAACCAGTCCTGTTGGCCACACTAGTGCTGATACAATGTCTTGGCCACCTGGGCACATGTTGGCTCAGCAGCAGCCTGCTGTCCATGAGCACTCTCAGGGACGTTTCCAACGGGCAGGTTTCAGCTGCTCTGCCCCAGCCTGGAGCACTGCAGGGGCTTGTTGTGACTCAAGTGCAGGACCCAGTTCTCAGCCTTTTTGAACCTCATATTACTGGCCTTATCCAATCAATCTAGCTTGCCCAGATCCCTCTGAAGAGCCTCCCACCCTCAAAGCAGATCAACACCCTTGCCTAACTTGGTGTCATCTACAAACTTAATAAGGGTACTCCCAATCCCCTTGTTAAGATCATTGATAAAAGTATTAATAAAGATACTAAATAGATCTGGAAGCTATATTATGATAGATATTAGACTCCAGAGGCAGAAGATTTCTTGGTGTGTGACCATTCCAGATCCCACTTCTTCAGCTTAAGCTGGAAGAAAATTCCACCTACTCCTTTGCATCTTGAACATCATTCCGATGGTTGACGACACATATGGTGGCTTCTAACGCAGAATCTTGACAGGGGAAAGTGGCATTTTGCTTTCAGGCCCTACAGATGAACAATGCCAGAAGCTGACTCATGCCTAGGTTAGACTCTGCAGTGGAAAAGCTGGAGCTCCAGACACATTTCTGAGATCTGAAAGTGAGCTATATATTGACAAACATGATCTCTCAGGAAGTGACTGTACAGACACCTTGGAAGAAGTTAGCTAGAAAGGAGGTGATGGAGTTGGCTGCAAGAGTCAAACTTCATCCTTGCAAGCACCAGCTGCCACTAGTGAAAGTGCTCCGACTACAGAAGGGACCCAAGGAGAACCTGACAGATTTTATACTGCACCTCCACCAAAGAAACCACCCTGTTACTCTGATGGTGCCGAGTGGGGCTGGGGATGGACGCAGGCAGTTTCCTCCACAGCAATGCCCAGTGCTTTCCTAGTGCTTCAGTTCACCTAAATTAAGTATCAGATTTTTTTTTTTTTTCAGTAGAGATAAAAACCCTTTTGCTTTCAGGTGAAAATGCAAACTGTACACATCTCCACGTNCCTCCACAGCAATGCCCAGTGCTTTCCTAGTGCTTCAGTTCAACTAAATTAAGTATCAGATTTTTTTTTTTTCAGTAGAGATATAAAACCTGTTGCTTTCAGGTGAAAATGCAAACTGTACACATCTCCACGTGATACATATGTTCTTCAGAAATGTCAGATCTCTGTTTCAAGTGGAAGCTCATATCCCTCATGAGGCCTGCAGTTATCATTCATGTCTCATGCCAAGAGTCACACAGCTACTGATCCATAAAGCCACCTGCAACAGACTGGTAAGCAGTGATAGCAGGGCTGAGAAGACCTGCTGAGGAATTAAGATGTCGAAGTTCAGTGTAGAGATCTGTAGGATGCCAGAAAGGAGCTGGTAACTGGCAGTCCTCTGGACACTCCACACAGAATGTATGTTTTTGCCAAGCAAAAAAACATTTTTTCCAGGGCTCTTGTTTTTGATGTTGCGCCTTGCTTGATTTCATCTCAACCTTGGCTTGAAGCCCTGCAAAGACACTTACTAACAGCAGTCTGCTCTCTTTGATATCAGTGCCAAAGAAGCAGGCATCTGCCAGAACAATTTAACTGACTCCCCAAGCCCCTCGCTGGAAAGCGCTGCAAGGTGTCCAGGAGCTAAGGTGGGCTGCGTGTTCACAGGCACATACAACTGTTGTTGGCTTACTCCTCTAGAGTCACCAGGGCATCAGCCCTTGCACAACACATGGTCAGACAGGGTCAAGGGGAGTGGAAGAAATGCCTGCAGCATCAGGAGGAGATGGAGAAGGAACAGCAGAGAAGAAGGAACCACCTTTTCTCTGTGAATCCTCATCAGAGCCATGTCCGGGTGAAGGAGACAACTGGATCAGTGGCAGCTCTTGATGGAGTTAGAGGAGAGGACCAAGATCTGAACTGGGTATGAATACTGGATCTAAAGTGTAGGACATCTTTCAGGAAGACCACTAAGGCCACTGAGTCAAGAAAGGGGAGCAGAGCATGTGCTATCACCCTTCAAGTCCTATGGCTGGAGCAGTAATGCAGATCCTCTGTTTCTTCTACACATGCACTGCTCCCATCTACCACCCAACAACATTTCCCCATTGTTCAAGAAGGCACCAAGCCAACCAGCCTAGGATGCAGAGTGACCTAGGGGCAGGTCAGTCTCTGCCCCTTGCCAGAACATGGGGAATGTTGCCTTTGCCTGTCACTTTCAAACACAAAATGACAGTGAGCTTCTAAGCCACAAAGCTTGTGATCATTGATAAAGAACAGCTGCCATCTTGACCCAAACCTTCAGACAAAGGAATTAAACCTTCTACCTGTAAAAAAAGGATGAGACATTAACATCAAGCTGCTTACTCTACCTAGCAATCTGCTCGCATTCCCACCCTGAGCTGGAGGATAAACACCTCTGGCACCACGAGTGAGTGGGGATGGACTGAGCTGAACCAGCGCCTGTGCTTGGACCAAAGTCACACTGCATCCCAGTGGCCTGTGCAGTCTGGTGAATCTGGATGTGCTGGGAAACACATCACCATGAAAATAGCTCTGAGCAAACAAAATAAGCAAGTTGCATTGACATCTTTTTCAAGAGAATGCAAACCTGCAGCTAGCTTCATGGTCCTCTGTTACCTTTTTCTTTAAAGCACCAAATTCTGTTAAGCATTCTTCCTGCAAATGATGGGTTCAGAGATACAAAGGGGCTCAGCAGGAAAGCATCCCACAGCTCCAGGCAGGGTCTCACACCTGGTTATTGCTGTGCATTCATTTCTGGAGGTCACTGAATTGCTATCTGCATGTGTTTTGTTCATAGCTTTGCCCACAGTACAGTATGCAACATTCCCCTGCTGCTGTGGGACCCTCCCAGGGGATCATTTGCTCTATGAAGTGTACACATAGCAAAGTTAAATTAAGGCACTGTAAGAAAAATTCACTCCTAAAATACTGTGGGACTACGAACTGCACCAGAGCTGGGGTGGAGAAATGCAAACACAGTTCAGGAACAGAGTTACAGCCTCCACAACCATCGTTATGTACAATACATGGTGCATTTTACCAGCAGGAGAAAGACATAATCCAGCACGTGGATCCAGAGGCAGCCCCTGTGACTCCTCCTGCAAGTACAACCCTGACATCTGGCCAGCTGTAGCTCTGTGAAATGACGTCAGGCCACCAGAAGCCTGAGGTCTGCTAGCAAACTGCCCAGGACACCCATAACCATGTGTAAAAGATCACAGAAGGATGAAAGCCTATGCGTTTCTTACCCATATGCCCCAGCTCCTGCATCACTGGCTGCAGGTCTGGGAAGGATTCATGGACATTGCACAGCAGCTGACAGATCTTGATGGCTGGGACAGACTTCTCCTGGGCTGTGGTCAGAGCTGCTTTCAAGGAGGCCTCTGAACTTTCCTTCTCAGCAGAAATACTCAATAGCTGGAGAAGTAAGAAGAAGAAAACATCACATGACAAAGATATTGGGCTGTGAAAGTTTGGGACAGTCTAAGAGTGAGGGCACATCTGCTTTATTTCATCTCTACTGTTGGGAGCTTACCTTAAGAAACCAGAAAAAAAAAAAAAAAAATCCCTTTCCACACAGGTCTTTGGCCCTCCACTGAGGTATGAGCACAAGCTGAGGGAATTTCAGGATCAAAACAAAAAGTTAAAACAAATTGTCAGACTTTCCAGTTTGGATTCGCTCACTTAAAACCACCTTTCCAAGGAAAGAGCAGCTCCTCCATGCCTCGCAGCACCACGAGCTTACCTAAGCCATGAACACGTCTTTCATACACAGCTCTCTCCAGGCTTTTCTCTCCCTTCCAAATCCAAACCTGCTTCATACGGCCAATGCAAGGAGAAACAAGGTGAGGATCTGTGCACACCGTACATACCTCACCCTTCCAACAGCAAGGTAACCACAGCAAGAATGAGCAACCACAGGCTGCTTGGTGGAGGCCAGGTTGTTACTAACACAGCCCTTTGTGTTAAGGATGAAAGGGAAAGCAGGCAAGGCACTCCGGAGCACTATGCAATCATGGCATCCTCAGTGCATTTTCTAGGAGTGTATCATTCTCACATGCCCTGGAACAACCAACTCAAATGGAAATCCACCCTCGGACAGCTCTGCTTTCTCCAGGACTTCAGCACCCTTGCACAGTTTTGCCCACATACCCACATTTTCACCAATTGAAAAATCTCACTGGCCATTTCTTTTATTGAAAAACTCCTGCAGAATTTATATAAAACACTCCACACACTCTCACTTCAGCAGAGGATCCTTTGGATGGCTCCCCCAACCTAAGGAATGTGTCTGCCTTCAAGGGATAAGCTATGGCCTGTCCGCCCTTTGAGCCCCAAACCACAGTGGCTCCAAGAGCATCACCCATCTCACCTCTTTTACTGCTTCTGTGAGTCCTGCCTCACTTGGGGCCAAGCCCTCCAGCTCTGCTCTCTGCTGGATAGCTTCCGAGATCAGCTTGCTGTGCCGCAGGATGATCTCAATGGCTGTGATTTCACTGCTGGCCACTGAAGATGAAAATAGAAAGCAAAGGTATTTAAAAACACAAAACCCAAGCTGAACCAAGAGAAGCTTTAGACTCTCTTAGCTTTATCCAGCCCACTCCTGAAGCTGAGCTGCTGACAGGAGTGACTTCCTTAGGGCATAGGAAACTGAGCAACTACAAGCAAGCTTTGGTTACACTAATTGCAGCACTGACATCCAGCATAAAACCCCAGCAAACCTCACTTCTCACTGCCTGCCCAACTTTCTGTGAGATCAGGTTTTCCAAAGCATGTTGCTGAAAGAGTGACAACCTCAAAAGACAGGTGTGTTATCCCAAGACTCAGAATTCCTTCTCTCTTCCAACAGTAGACATCCCATTCCAACTTTTGCAAAAAAACCAGGCATTTCTAAGCACAATTTGCCTCATGGAAAGACAGACACATAAAAAGCAGCTGGATGCACTATGCACCAGCAGTGCTGGTTTCTCTGGGTTGAGCACAGAGAGCATGGAGGAGTTTGGTCACAGGTGAACCCTGGCTTTGTGCTCACAGGGCCAGCACACACGGCTGGGTTCTGCATGGCCAATCTCTCCTGACCCACAAGACCAGCAGCTTCAACACTCATACTTCTCTGAGATTTATGACAATGATTTTTAGGGAAAAAACAGAGTTTAGATTTTAAAGTAGGAAAACTCAAAGCCAGAGGCCAATGCTCTGGGGAGGACAGGCTGGTGGCTGCACACAGACCTCTGATGAAACCTGTGCTTTCAGTCTGATGGGCCCAGTTAATAGCACAGGATGGTGGCCAGCTCTCAAAAGGTTTGCTCGTTACAAAACCTAAAGACACAGAGCCACAAGCCAAGCTGCACATTTGCAGACCAAAATGCCTTTCCAGCCAATCAACTGTGTCACTGAGGACACGGGTGTTGAGACTCGTTGGAAGAAAAGAGGTTCCTGGCCAGGGAGAGGGCGAGGAGTTAGAAAGCAACTCCTGCCAGCAGCCCGAGAAGCTCAGGGAGAGCATGGGCAGGGACATCCAAGGCCATTACCTGCTTGAAAGAAAAACTCTGCACCGGGCTGTTTCTGGATCTCCTCCATGAGCAGGTTCAGCGGTGCAGGTTCCCGCACAGCCAGCAGCAGTTGCCAAACAGCAGAGACCGACAGAGACCGCTCCTCCAGCNGCACTAGCAAGGGACACCATCCATCTGCCCTGCAGCATTCTTAGATGTCACCCCAGACCCAGCCTTCCCTTGCTCCCACCCTGCTAAGACCAGGCTTACAGTACCACTCAAGTGGTGACCACTTGAAAGTCCAACTCTGCACCCAAACACATCAGCTTTTTCATCAACTTGCTCCAAAGCTGAGCACCTCTCCAAAAAGTGACCTAGTCAGCCACTCATACAAAGCTTAAGGCCGGCAAGTAAAAGATACCTGCTTCACTCCCACTATGGGATACTAAGGAATCATTAAAATGAGTCCTGCTGGAGGACTGCCCCAAGCCAAGCCATGACTGGTAGTAAATCAAGTCCTCAGGACTTCATAAGGATCTTAGATGGGGATTAAAGGCCAGTATCTGCTTGCAGAGATGCAGGAGACTGCTTACCTCTCTCTCAGCAGGAGCCAGGCCCTGTGCAGCAGAGATGCCCTGCAGCAGCAGCTGGGTGTCTGTGAGGAGTTCCACTAGGCGTTCTCGGTACTGTCTCAACAGTTTGGCTCCATAATACTCTGGGTTCCATTTGGCTGAATGCAAGGGAATAAAAATAAGAACAGCTCAGCTTGCAGCATCTTCCCAGAGGGCTTCAGAGCTAGAGGAGACCAAAAAAGCCAAGGCAGCCAGTTCTCCCTGGGTCACTAATACTTAGGGCCTTGCACTCAGCATATCTGGATTCACCTTCAAGCAGAGGATAAACATGACAAATCAAAACTTCTCCAAATAAGGAGATCACAGAATATCCTCTGCTCATACCTGCCCACAGAAATACATCTCTGGCACTGTAATGCTTTCTGAGTCAGTCCTGCTCTGAGCCCAGAAGAGAAAAAGTCTCAGTTTTCAGCCCCCTTCAGCAGGTAAACAGATGGCCTTGTCTGTGAAGGCACAACCTGGAGATGTTCGTCAGCCTCTTCTAAATGCCCTGGAATCAAGGAGACCACATTACTGACTCTAAATTGTAGCTTCATTGAAAGAGGTCTGCAAGGGAGAGCTGTTGATCCACTCCACTAAGAAAGAGCTCTGCAACGTGCTCCATCTCAGTGATGTATGACTATCAAACATACTAACATTTCACAAACACTCAGATGGTCCAAGGTAATCAAGAATTCATCAAGCTGATTTGTTCTTTGTGAAAACATTAAGGGAACACAAACCAGACCTGCAAAGTGGCAGTTAACACCCTCTTCTCTCCCTTACACCAAAGAAAACAAATAATGCAACTTCAACCTCATTCCTTCCAACTCCCTCATGTAATTCCCAGTTGGGTCTGATGAGGTATGCCCCGATGAATCTGAGAAATGATGATTGTAGAGTAACACCACACCTCTTTAAAGGCAGCCCTGTATCAGGATGCAGTGGACTAATCAAGAAAGAACAGGTTTTATTCAGGATAATGAAGAGACTCAGGCAAAATACATCGTGTACCAAAAGTAGTATGTGATAGTACTTGCCACCAGAACAATTGATAAATAAAAGTGGAAATTGCCAAATAGATGAATCAGAAAAGGACTTTTTTCACTGTTGGAGTTACTCAGTTGGAGAAGATACATAGTTATGCCTTTGTAGAAGAAAACAAACCCCAAAACCTGTAGTTCACCAAGACATCTGTGTGGTTTTTGTTTGTGTGCTCAGGTCTTTTAATCATTTTGGATCAGTACCAAACAGAACAATCTAATATTCCACAGCACTGTTTAGGAGAAAAGCAGCTAAATACACACAGCTTGGGGGAAAAAAAATACAGCCTCTGGGACCTAGAAGTCCTACAGTGCTGGGTAGGAAGAGGAAGCTCTCCAGGATGGTGAAGGAGGCAATGGCATGCTGTGCAAATAATTAGTGAAAGACTTTGAGTTAATATGAAAAAACCTCTGGACAAACCCTTTTTGGAGACATGAGTCTACTCTCCAACAAAGCCAAGGGAACCTCATTAAGCCCTTGAGCTCCGTAGGGTTTAGGGATGACTTGGCCGTGCCCCACGCAGATGGCTTACAAAGAGAAGTATCTTCTCCCTTCTGCCACTGGAACGTTTCTGATTTGATTTCGCAGACTGGAGTTGTTACGAAAGCACTCTCAGCTTTGCTCACCAAGGTGAGCTCCACAACCAGAGCATGCTCTGCACCACTCTACGAGACCTCCTTTCTGTTGGCCAGACAGCACCAGCCATCCAAGGCTGCTATCAGTGCCTCAGATTATTCCTTCTCTCTTTACTTCCACAAGAAGAAATATTTGTGCTTCTGTTTCAAGCTGCAATTTGAGGAGATTCGGCTCTATGTAATTAAGGAATGCTCCTCCTTGGAATGGGTATTACCACGAGCTAATTACCCATGTTGGGAGTCTAGTGTTTCAAGAAAGCAATCGTGCGTATCAAATGACAAAGCAACTGCCTGTTGGGAGTGTTTGCTACAGAGCAAATTATCAGCATTATGAGCACAGTTTTGCTTTCTATTAAACACTCATTTACATTTCACTGCATGTTAATTTAGTTCTTAATTTTTATGCGACTTCAGAGCTGAGGAAATTTGCCTCTATCTGAATTGCTGAGGGGTGTGCCTAAACCCACTCAAGCTTGGAAGGCTATCCCACCAGCCAAGAGATGAGGACTCACGAGTCCCTGAACCACCACAGGCAGGCAACAAACAATAAAACCCAAGTGAAACAAAAAGGAGCGCACAATCCGTCCAACTAACGGTGTCTCGGGGGGACACTAAGTGTGGGACTCCCATCAGCACACTCTGCCCCACACAGGAGACCACGATGTGTAGAAATGATAGCTGGAACAAGGACAGAAGCACAGCCCAACTAAATTGTCCCCACAATCTCCCTCGATCACAAGGAAGTCACAGAGGCCAGCAGCCAGCTAAGACACTGTCTGTATTTAATGTCAAGACTTCTATGGCTCTGGGGAAGTTTTAGGCATTTGCTCTCAAAGCCAGCAAGTAACAGAAGTTAAAGTCACCAGTGGTCTGGAGTTTGTAAAGGTGCCTTCAGCTATGAAGCATTTATCATGAGAAAATTGTTCTATTTTTATGAAGACACGTTCTGCTGCTGCTTTTAAGTCACGCAAACCAAAAAGTAATTTGACATGGGAGGGAAGAGTTCTCCTGTTTGCCAGGTGACCTCCTAGTTCTGCCCTGTCAGTGTCAAGCTCAAAGGAGCCCAACAGGCTTCTGTCCCACACTGCTCATTTGATGGCAAAGCAGGGGCCTCCTTGCTGGCACAGCATTCCTAGCCCAGTGCTCCCAGACCATTTTGGTTTGACTAAAGTGGCCGTACCATTCCCTTACATGAAAGTAAGATTATAAGAGCATGCTGAAGTCCAAACAAGTATGTCCATACCTTTGCCATCAGAGACATTTGCTGTTGCCACCAAGTTGTCTAGCAGAAGGTGGAGACCAGGGAATGATGCTTTCACAGCCCCCAGAAGTTTGACCAAACTTTCGGCTTTTAGGGTTTTCTCTTCATCCACTTTGCTGAGCAGTTTGTCCACGGCTTCCCTCCGAGAGCCACCTTCACAGCAATCAAAGATTACCTGCAACAAAGAAAAAACTGTTTGTGAGTTTCCCATAAACTCTTGGATCTGAACAGGGAAGCAGGAAGAGTATCACAGTACTGCAACAGATCCATATCCACTGCTTCCACTAATCTGATTAACTGGAAGGTGTTCTGGGGCCTAAGTTACAGGAACACCTAAACATGTCCCAGGTATATCTGATGTGTCACCTTGAAAACTACCCTGCTGGGTTCTTCCATCAAGTCTAGCTCTTGGAAGCAACTGACAAGCAAAAAAACATATATTTTTTTCAAAGGAAAGGAAAATAGACTTAAAGACAATATTTCATTTAACATTTTTAGCAAATACTTTTCCCTTGTCTCCCCAATTTTTCTGCTTGTCATCAAAAGACAGAAATGGCTAAAAAAAAAAAAAAGACTCTCATTATTTAAATAAGCATCCCATTAATTCAATGATTGTTTCTATGATGAGGCCACACGAGACAGCTCTCAGGCAAGATGCAATCACTGCAGCTTGGAAAAGCTCTAGTATGCCAGTGTAATACCTCCCGGGCTCCTACGAGGGAAGCTTACTGCCAAACACAGGCTGCCCTCCTCTCTGCAGACTCTGTGCTCCTCAGCATTTGCAGTCTAGGACTGGCAGAACTCTGTAGGTCACCAGCCTGATTCCCTGCTGTCATAAGCACTACACTGCACTGGCCCATTAATAAAATTATTAAGATCTGTCCTAAAACTAGTTACACTTTTGCTCCCTTTCCCTTGGTTGGAAAGCTCTTCCACAGTCTCATTCCCCTGCTGATTCTTCTAATTTTCAGCTTAAATTTATTCATGGCCAGCGTACACCCATTCGTTCATGTGCCAACGTCATCTCTGAGCTCAAAACACCTTCTAAACTCTCTGAGGTGCTTACCCTACCCTTCCTCTCCAATTTCTTTATAAGAGCACAGTCATATTCCCTCTCAGTCTTCATTTCACTTGTCTAAACAAGGCAGACCCTCTCAAAGACCATCTTCTCTACTCCCCTGATTTTATATCTAAAAAACTGACTCTGTTTCAATACGAATTCATCTTTTTTGAACAAGACTGGAACTGCCCAAAGAAATTTCAGATGAGGTCTGAACTCTGAGTTCTCATTACTGCATCTAAATGTACGCCCTTCACTTTATACAACCCCCTCATTCAACTCTCACTACTTAGTTCTGCAGCCATGTAATTCTTCTCCCTCTTGCCATTCCCCCACCGTGTGGACAAAAGATCCCAGATTTGCTCATCAGCAAGTTTTACTAAGCATACTTCAATCTTTTTGTGCCAATAACATTAGTGTTAATATTAAGCAAGTGCCAAGAACCCCACTTGTAACCTGCTCCAAACTGTCAGCACAATTTGTAGTTCTCTTTTAAGATCACCACTTCTTCTAGTTTAACATTTTCCTCACATGAAATTCAAATGCTTTGCTCAGGTTCAGATCAAGGCAGAAAACCCCATTTTTATCTCATCAAATAAAGAGTCCAGGTCAGGCAGAAACAATTTACTTGGATACACTTTCCTCATTTTATTCTTTTTTTTTTTCTTTTTTTGCTTACACTCACACAGTGCTGAGGTACATGTGTCCCCCAGCCCATCCCAACATACACCCCTGTGCAACCACAGGGCTGGCTGCCTGGATCACTGCTTCCATCTCCACATCTGCCCTGGTCACTAGTGGCAGGGACAATTCCCAGCTTGGAAAGTACAGAAATGAACCTTGCTGTCGCTCTCAGCCATGTGTCAGCTCCTCCAGTCTTCTGCGGGATGTCCTTTGCCTTGTGGTGTCACTTCAGCTGCTTCACATTTTGGTGTCTCTCCTGGATTTGTCCCTAGGCTCATTCAGGAATTTGAGGGTCATCTCTTCTCAGTTTTCTTTACCTGATCAGACAAACATTTGTTGCTTGTCTCAATATAGGCTGAGGTGCTCAGCAGCCTAATGTACCGTATGAATCTCTCTGTACTTCAGAAGGACATTTCTTTGCCTGTCAGACCTTTCAGCCATTCCTTGCAGGTCCTAATACTCTTCCTCAAGTTATTAATTCACTCAGGTCTGTAACCTCTCGTATGAATTCTCCTCTCTCGTTCAGGATGCAAACTTCAGACACTCTCCTACCTTTAACATAAAAGAAACTAATCCAACAGCTCCTCCTGTGCTCTTACGAGCGCCTGATCTCATTAATTAGTTCCTCTAATTTCTAAAGATCTGTCCTTTTATAGCTAAAACTGTTAGTGAACCTGTTGACATATCCTCCCATCTAATTCACGCTGCGGTGACTCTGAATTGCTCAGTCTGAAGTCATCTTTTAAAAGAGAACAAAAAGGGGCACAGGAGCAGCATCCTTTTGGGGAGCTTATGCTGTTACCTACCAGTGCTCCCAGGCAAGTGGTGACAGGCACAAAACTGATGTCCCTGGCAGTGGGAGATGCAGCCCTGACATTTTGAGCCTCATTTTGACAACACTGTGTGAGATGGTAAGAAAACATCCCCCCATTCTGCCTGCAGCAGGACTTCTTGGAAACCAGCTTCAACAAGCAAGGTTACTGGCCCTTGCAGGAGCAATCTTCACTGGATGAGCTGGGGGACAACCTCGGAAGAAGTTTGGTTTGAGCCTCAAGTCATGTAGGCACTGCAGCCAAACAGGAGGGAAAGTACATAGCTCGAAATGCCCATGTCTGCTCTAGAAGAGCCTGGACAGAAGGAAAGGACAGACATTTCTATCAGCTGTTCCAATGCTCTGAGTTCAGGGCTGTACTGTGGACTGGCCACTCTGAACTCTGAGATGAGCTAAGCCCTGAGACACCATGTGTGAGTGGCTACCTGCTCTTCCTTCGTATCCAAGTTTACTTCACTGAAGTGATAATCTGCACCCAAGCCATGCCCCAAATCCTCCATCTTACTGCCCCACATTACAGAAATCCTAATACAGACACAAAGTTAAGCACTCAAAAACCAGAAAAGCTAAGTGAAAAGTTCTCCATAAAACCAGGGATTTACAAAAAGAGGATACACAGCATGTGCTGGTCTTCCAGCAAAGGAAATCAGACTTGCTCCACATGCACAGCTTGGACCAGGCACAGAAAGAACCCAGTAACCTAGAAAAAAAGGCTGCTACATGTAAAACTTGCACTTGTCTTGCTGAATAAATGTGTAGCTAATGAGGCAGTGACTGTGAGAAGAAAAAGGAAAGCATTGTCTTTATGAACCCTTGGAGAACTACTTCCTATCTTTGGCAGCCCAGAGCCCTAGTGCAACACTGGATGAATCAGGTAAGATGAAACCATCAGAGGTGGCTGCTGATTCCATGTTCATTTTCCCAGTGCTGTGCCTGAGACACCAGAGACCTCAGCTGTGCCTATGTCAGGGGCACACAGTTTTACTCAGTTTAACTTCTGAAATAATTAAGCACTTCTACACTTGCCTGGGTAAAAAAAAAAACAACACAAAAAACCCCCAACCACCAAACCAACCAACCAACCCACCCCCACAAACAAAACACAAACAAACCAAGCCTGAAAAAAAATGGAATTTCCCCCCAGGTTAAGTCTACATTTGGGAATTTCTGTTTCATTTTCCTGTGCCCCAGCAGCCACCAGCCTCACTGAAGGGCTCCCCGGTGCTACTGGTATTTGCTGGGAACCTGCGGGTACGACAGGAGCACGAAGGGATCCCATAGGAAAGAAAGGGATTTTGTATTCAGAGCAGGGTCTGGAGGCTCTGCAGCAAACTGAGCATAGACTGACTGAAGAGGATAAAAAGAACTACTAAATAGCAGCCCTCCTTCAGCAGACCAGGCGGGAGTCCTGGGGTATGTGGCGATGCAATTAAAGGCTGCATCCCAGCCCCAGGAAGAAGAATTACGATGGCAGAATAGTTTGGATTTACTGTTGGGTTGTGGGGTTTTTTTTCTTCAATGGGAAGGGAGATAAAAATAAGCTGCATTTTAACCACCTTCCTTCATGAAAACGAAAAAGAAGAGCGCAGGGTAAAGGTGTGGCCTTTAAAAGGCCACACTGCAACATAAACAAGTGCATATGAAAACTCCTAATCCCCCCAGTGCTGAGGTAGCTTTCCTGTCTAGGAGCTCAGCTTCAGGCAGCCCCAAACAGGTCTCTGTTGACAGCCACGCTATCCCCAGCAGATGCCAAGGCCTTTGCTGCATTCACACCTCACTCTCTCCTCTCACATCTCCAGTAGGGGAAAATTCACCAGCTGCCAGTCACACCCTAGGCCACAGGGACAAGGCAGATGCTTCTTCTGGCAGTGCTGTTTTTGGCTTTCCTGCACCAAGCTGTGCCCACACTCAAGGATTCTCCACACTGGACACTTGGTCAGGAACCACAGGAAAGTGAACAAGACATTAATTGAGGGGCTTATGAGATGGGCAGAGGGTCTCAGCCCACCTGTCGCGCCTCTGGTCGGGCTCACTCAGACAGAAAGCAGACATCATTCATGCCACTGAGCACAACACTGCTTTTCACTCTGGAAATAATAATCCCACATCAGGGAAACTAACTGATGTGACAAACTAGGACAGGAGGTCTGCAAGCTGCGTACTGAACTCAGCATGCTAGGGCACCCTGCGAGGTTCAGCTGCAGGTATAGCCAGCTCCCCCCAGAACACAAAGGAAAGCAGGTTAGACACAACAGTTCCTCCTTTGTGGTCTCTGCAAATCAGCACACATAGTGCAATTGCTTACAAGAAAGGAACAGACCTCCCCACCAACTGCTGCATTCAACACATTAAAAAACACCACAGATCGGTCAGTGGATGTGCTACTCATGTAGCACATGCTCTTGTGTGAGAAGAGTTAGAGTTCAAGCTGTGGGAGTCAGCCAAAAGGTTAGCTGTCGACCGGGTACACAAGGATGTAACCAGCAAGCAGGCAGCAGAGAGCTGGAAGTGGTTCTCCTGAAACCGAACTCCCCTACACAACCTTCTGCTGGCTCCCAAAAAGGCATTTTCAGGGCCTACAAGGAGCACCAGGAACCTCCTCTGCCCCAGGCTCAGTGTGCAGGGGCAGTCTGAGGCCACTCGAGGCAGTGTTCAGCCTGGGCTCCAGGCTGCCCTTAGCTCCGCTCTCCCTGTGCCCGCAGCTCAGCACAGGAAGAGCTGAGACATTCAATACACGTGTGCAACCGGCGCTGTGCCAAAGGGAGGTGAAATTGCCAAGCGAGGCCAGCACATCACTTGGCAAACCATGAGGTAAGATGCTGCCATGCAGACATCACCACCCCCCCCTTATCCACAGTGTTTTCCTCGTTTCAGATTTTTTTACCCGCTTCTCCGAGGCGGTCAGGAATCCCTCTTCTGCTGCCTCCAGGAACTCTACGATGGGGCTCAGATGTGTCACACTCTGGATCAGCTCCTCCTTGCATCCCAGCAAGCGAGCAGTCAGCATCTCTCCCTTGTCTGTGCTCTCTGGGGGAAAAGGATTCAGAAACACAGAGAAGAAACAAGTCAGTCTGAAGGAACTGACAGGCTCCTGAAGCAAATGAGACTCTGTGAAAGATCTAAGTGAATACCAAAGCTCATCCCAAGCACACGCAGCAGAAAAAAAACACTTTACTATTCTCTTTAAACTCTATGAAAGGAAAACATCTCATTTATCTAACAGAGCACAAAGCCATAAAGCAAGCTGGAGGTTAACACCAGGTTTGCAAGGCCACTGCTTTGTGTCAGACTGAAGAAAGGAGCTCTCATTGCCGAGGCTCAGCTGTGCTCCAACTCACCCTGGCTGCACAGCCATCGATACAGCCCTCCAGGCAGCCACGGGGAGAGCCCTGCACCCCCCGCACCCCTGCTGAGGGGCCATTGATCCAGGGTCTCGGCCAGCAGGTGATAAACATCCTGCATCCAAGTAAGGACACGGGGTCTTTTCTGGAGACTTGCTTATTGTACAAGGTTGGCCACTCACTTTGCCAATTCTCTACCTGTTTGCTGCAGGGTTTCTCCGCTGACCTGCTCCCTCCCCAGTAAAGCCGCCTGCAGCTTCGGATTAGTGTCTTGAAACAGCTTCAGGAAAGACACAAGGGTTGTGGCATCCAGGGTCTGAGCATCTGTCACTTTGGTCAGCAGCTTCTCGAACACCGACTGTTCCCCTGTGTCTGCCAGACAGGCAACCAGAGCCTACAACAGGACAGGCAACCGCGGAAGGGTTTCATGAGAGACTCAGATGCCCTACACAAACCAACCCGAAAAGCAGAATCTGAAGCTTTTTGTTTAGGAGACAAAAAAAAAGAACAAAAACCCCAGATAGACACACAGTATTGAACTCAAGCTCTGCTCTGCAGCCAGCAGCCCTGGGACGGAGGGCAGCAAGCCCTGACAGCCCTTATCTTTACAGCAAGTACCACAAAGCAGAACTGGTTCCAGCACCAAACATCTCTTCGGTTCTTCCCCTCTACCAGCCTATTGCTGCCAAGTCCTAATGAAACACACGAGAAACACTGTTCCTTTGGAAGCCCAAGTCTACGGTGCAGGAACTAGGTTTCACTGCAGGACAAGAAGATCACTTGCACATAAAGCAGAGAACATTCTGAGTGGGACTTTCAGGAATCTCTGTCCTCAAGTGACAACAGGACTGCTCTGGAGAGGAGGCACACAGGCTCCGAGTGTCATATGCTCTCAGCACGCCTGGCAATCACACCCAGAGCTCCAAAATCACACCAGTGACCCCAGACAGCAACCAGAGGCAAACATACCTGCACGGTTAAGGAAATAAATGGAAAAGAAAGAAGCTGTAACTCTTGCTCCTCTTTCCCCAGAGCCCTTAAAAGCTGTAAATACTGCCCCTAAAGACACACCCTCCCCAGCTCTCCAGGAGAGATGCCAGCTTTTCAGAGCAGGCATCCTTTATGCGAGGCTCCAGGGATGCTATGAAAGTACCTTTGAAGTGCAGAGCTTAGGCCAGCTCCAGAGAGTGCGGCCATTTTGTGCTGTCACTGTCATTTTTATTTCTAGCATAAAAAGACCAAAAGCAACTGCTTGGGGCCCCACCGGAGGGGGGGTGGGGGTGGACTTGCTTCTCCTAGCAGGTATAAATGCTCATCTATTAGGGCAGCGTGACAGTGCCGTGGCCTCTTGCAGAGTATCCACAGAGGGGAAGAGGCAGGAGTCCCAGCTCTCACCCGCCAACGGTGTTTTTCCTTCTGAACAGAGACGTGGACATGAAGAGCTCTGTTAGAAAGGAAGAAAGTAGATGCCACAGACATGCTGAAGAACAAGCTTAAAGGTATTTTTCTTTTTTCAATGCAAACTTTAATTTATAATGAGACCTGATAACCAGATGGTGTTTGTTATCAAGGTTTGCATGCCTGGCCTCGTCCCGATCAAAATGATCCTGCGAAAACCAAAACCTCTTGACTCTCACCCTCCTAAAGGTGCTCAGCACCCTGCCAAATACACGATCTTACTAACATGGTTGACCTGAAACTTGCATTGTCACAATATAGCTATGTTTTTAACATTTTTCACTTTCATTTCAAAATCAAAGTCAGCACAGCATTGCTACCAGAGCTCCAGGTAACATCCCTTCCTCAGCTCATGGACTGGGTTAACGGAAATGGGTTTTCAGACACAGAAAGGCTCTGCTATTTATAGTCTCTTTCTGGAAGACATTTCCTCAGACACATTGCTCAGTGGGAACAGCAGCCTTTTGGCATTGTTTTGAAAGAGCACACAGTGCATTTTAGACTTATTTTGAAGTACTAACAATTCCCAAAGATCCTGGGAAAAAAAGCCCAGAGAAATACTGCTATTTGCTGCAATTCCAGCTTCCGTTTAGGCATAATGTGCCCACACATTACAGCCTGATCCATTAGGCTTTCCCTGCCCGGGACACTTGCAAAACCCGTCATGGCCAAACTGGCACAAATTAGCACACAGGCAGCTTCCAGACTGGAGCAGAAGACAGGCTCTCTGAGCAGGGAAACTGAGTCACCAAGACCTTGCTTAAACTGACCTGTGCCACCAAATAGGTTCAGTGTACACCAGGGAGTTTGGTCCTAGTTGGGGGGTGTCAGTTCTGGGGGCCACAGTATTCTTCAGTACCCCAGTGGTCACACGCCATGCAACAGCCCTCCCAGTTCATCTCAAACCTCCCCATTGCCAGCAGCAGTCCCAAGGCAAGATCTGAACAAGAGTCTCTGCAGAAAACACCACAGGAGGTAGGTGTTCTTCCTATGCTATCCAGATCTTCCACATTTTTCCAGATTTCTCTCCTAATAGATTGAATTCCTACACTACTGTGTCCCTTTGCCCCACCACAGGGCTTCCTGTTCTGCCCCTTTGCTTTGTATTATCTTCTGCTCCTTCCAGTGTCCCCGGCTGCATAGAATGGTTTGAACTGGAAGAGGCCTTGAAGATCATCTCATTCCAACCCCTCTGCCATGGGCAGGGACATCTCCCACTAGAGCAGGTTGCTCAGAGCCCCATCCAGCCTGGGCTTGAACACTTTCAGGGACAGAGCATCCACACCTTCTCTGAGCAACCCATTCCAGTGTCTCACCACCCTCACAGTAAAGAGCTTCTTCCAAATGTCCCATCTGGACCTACTCACTTCCAGTTTAAAACCATTACCCCTCATCCTATTCCTCCAGGCCCATGTAAAAAGTCCCTCTCTGGCTTTCTTGTAGGCCCACTTTAAATGCACAATGCTGCTCATGCAGAGCCACAAACTGCTTTGGAAACAAGCAAGAGCTGTGCTATCCCTGTGTCCTCCCAGCCAGGCACTCATCTCCCTCCTCACGCCAACCCACAAGGCTCTCAGGAAGACAGTGCCTCTGGAACCTTCACCTTCTAACACAATCACAAGATTCAGGTTTTCTGTGTGGGGACAGGGATGCTCAAACAACAGCTGGTGGCTGGCCCCACAGAAAATGAACCTGAGCCTGTGCCAGGCTGAACTCAGCTGGTGTGCCATGCTGGGGCACATCCTGGGGCCCAGAGAGGACCTCAGCCAGATCAGCAGGTCATGTACATTCTCAGGGAATGCAACGGCCAGAAACTGAGCCTGGGCAGGGCACCCTGGGGATCCTTCCCAAGGATGTGGGGAGGGAAGGAGGGCAGGGCAGAGCAGCCACTAGCCCAGATGGCCACTAGCCTTTTGCCTGCAAGGTGTGCAAGCCGGGTTATGGGTTTTCCTGCCTTAGCTACACCCCTGCTCCAACCATGGGAGCACATCTCAGAAAAAAAGCCGTTGCAGTGACTATTACTGAGTGATGTCCCTCAAGCACCAGCTGTATGGTGAGTGCAAGCACCCAGTGGGTGCTGGGGAGGGATCTGCAAGAAAACAGGCTGAAAAATCATGGCATACAGGGGTACAGAAGAAGCTGGCTACCTTCAGACCTTCCCTCACAAGCATTTGGTTACAAGGCTCAGCCTGAATGTGGCAAATCCTGGTCCAGTACCTCCATGGCACCCCAGTTCCCCAAGGAGAGCTGCACTGGCCATTCAGAGAGCTGCAGAGTCCCTGACCACAGGAGGCTGGACACCGTGGGCAAGACTCCAGAGACAAAACCATCAGTCCTCTGGGAATGCAAGCTGCTTTTGTTTTTTTCCTGATTAATTTTTGATGTTTATAAAGTGAAGTAAATACAAAAAAAATGATGGAAAACCTGCACAGACAAAGCCTCTGCCCACAGCATCAGTGGCAGGGACAGCACAGGGACTGGCTCTGCACACAGGGAGCACAGAGAAGCTCCTAGGCTGTGACTGCACAATGAAGTCAACCAACTACCACTGTGCATACAGTAATTAGAGAAAAAAATAAACTACATTCCCATTTCTGGTTCAGAAATCTAAAGTGCTTTTTCTTTTTCTCAAGCCTGCATGTGACTGACAAGGGACATCTCAGTGCCAGCAACACTCCCTGGGTAACACTGACCCCTGCTTGCTCCATGCAATGGGAACAAAAGCTCCCCCCAAACTTACACCCAAGTACACCAAAACACAGAGAGAAAAGTTTCCCAACTCTACCACTACAAAATAAACCCTCACAAACTAATCAGAATGCAGAAGATAATAGCAAACTTCTTCCTTCTGCTGCATCCAGAAGTCCCTGCAGCCGAAAATGAAGGATGACAATAATTGGACAGGCCCATAGGCAATGGAAATGATCCACAAGCACAGTGACATTTATTCTACGTGGGAGAATCAATGCTCCCCCACTTCATCTGAACCCAGTAGTAAAGGGAACAAATGAGCTGTGCAATAATTTGAATTGAGTTTCTCTAAGAGAGCACAGAAGATAAGACTTGACACCAGCAAAGCTCTTCTACGCTTCCCCAAATGACTGCAATTTCAGTCTTGTTCTCATTTCCAAGCAGGTTTCATCCAAGCCAAAATTAGATAGGAATAGTTTATGTGAGATACACGGAGAGACTCTAAAACAAAAACAACCCCCAAAAATTGCATCTCCCTAAACAGAAAAGCAACTCATCTGCATTTTTCAGTCCAGGCAGCAGAATGTAACATCAGACTCACACAGAAGCAGTAACTCTCACAAAAGCAAGTCCTGAACCACATACCTTGGGGAAAAACCCCACAACATAAGAAATCTCTGCCGGAGGTGGCAGGAAATGAGGCTGCAACACTGGAGAGGAGCAGAGAGGAGCATTCCCAGGAACAAGGCACCAATGCAGGGACAAGCTCATCAGCTAAGGAATAGAAATACAGAGGCGACATCCAAGGCAAAATCCCACTGACACCAGAGGAGCCTAAACACCAGAACTGACACCAGAGGAGCCTAAACACCAGAACAGCCTCGGTGGCAACAGGCAGGTTTGCCAGCCCCCCTCCCCCCACCAACGCCTGCCAGCTCCCACACTGCCGTGGCACTGCAGTCCAAAGCACATCGTTGCTTGCCTTTAGAGATAAGCCACTCACAAAAGGCTCCTGAGCAAAGAAGAACACGAGGGAAGGCTGGGAGATCTCCCCCGTGGCAGGGCAAGCACTCCCAGCAAGGCTGCTTAGTGCAAAAAACCAGCTACCAGAATTTTACTTGCCCCAAGGAACCTAAGTGACGTGAAGCAAGTAACTGGCAAAATAAGACAAAAAAAGGGGAGGGTTAAAAAAAAAAAAAAAACCAACCAAAAAACCCCCCCAAAAACAACCAACCAAAACCAAATCATAGACATCTACCACTGGCACAATCTCAGCTTTAGTTGTGCATCCCAAGCTGGGCTCTCTGGAGCTGAACTTGCATTTTAAGCATGCCTTTAAAAACACACCACTGAGCTCCCTGCAAAGAACACACCAGGCCCTTGAGGGAAAAAGCTGCTCCATCTGCTGGAAACAAAGCCCAGACTCAGTGCTGGTGCCCACAGGTCCTGCTTGTCCCAGAGGGGAGCTCAGAGAGAGATGGATTTGGCTGAGCCTTTACTTACAACAGGCTGCAGCCTGTGCCCCCCCAGCCCTGGGGCTGACACTTCTCATGCTTGTCACACCAGAGAAGTGGTTTTTTTGGGAAGGCTTAAAGAAAATCCATTCCTCATCTATTTAGTGTTTATATATAGCTGCAGAAAAGATTGTCCAGCTGTTGTTTTGTGGTCAGGCACCCAAACTGTCTTCGAGCTCCACAGCCTCTCATTTGGCTGCAACTGCTCCTTCAGGAGCACAAAGGGCTTGGCACAGGTCTGCAAACCTCACCTGCTGGATCTTGGAGGTGCTGAAGAAACGTGAAACAACAGTTACCAGAAAATAATAGAAAGCAGGGCTATTATGTGGAGCAGAAGCACTTTGCAGGTGCTGTTCTGCCCTGCACCCATGGAGACAGAACAAGCCATGGGAAGGCATGTGGGCACAGGAGGTACCTGCTGGCACGGGTGCACAGAGCTGCCAAATCCCTTCTGGCAGCACCCATCCACATCATACAGCACCCTCCACAGCTCTCCTCCAATTGCCAGGAGGCAGAATAGGTAAAATCTTAAACCTGACATACTTTTCTGATCAGGGCAATGAATAAATGTACAAAAACCTAATCCCCTTGGGGCACAGAAGCACGCTGGGAGCAAAGCACTCCTAGGTGCTTGTCAGTACAGACAGGCTTGGGCTTGCTGGTACGAAGCCATATCTCCCTCTTCAAGCCCCAGAGATATTAAGTTCAACACCCTCAGGAGGGTCAGCAGCTAAGGGAACACAGGCTTTTCCTGTGAACATTTAAACAGTCATCACAAAAGAAATTTGTATTCCCTGACTCAAGGGAATTCTCCTCCCTGTCAGATGGTTTTGTTTGTTGGCTTATTTTTCTAATAAATAATGTTGCCTTGGGTTTTTAAAAGCAGAATGCCACTATGGCCAAAGTGTCCCATATCCCATAGTGACACTGATACCAGAGGGAAAAAGTGATTTGGATCCAGACAGCTTCCCAGCCATCAAGCATGAAGGAGCCTAGATAGCATCCCAGCCCCTTGACTAGGGAATAGCGTTTCTCAGCTTCCAAAGGTCAGCTGACCACAAAGCCACTGAATAAACAGCCACACTCATTTTTCCACATACAGAAAAGGTACACAGGGCAGTTCATGCAGCCCGGAATGAAAAATGCTCCATCCCAGACAGATGGGTTGAGGAAAGCAAGTCCAGTGCCATCCTCCCTCTGTAGAGGCCTCAGCTCGTTCTGCAGCCCCTGCAATCACGCAGCAGTGTTCAGCCACGAGTGGCCTCCTGGACCCATCATCATCATTTCCAAGCTCTGTGTCATCCTGCACCACTGCTACACCAGCATGGACACAATCTGCTGTTTCTGTCGTGGCTTTGAGCTGGTACAACAGCTGATGTCTGGCTACCACTGTTCAGAGCCCAGAGTATCCTTCAGCATTAGCCAAGCACCAGACTCGACTATCCCTTCCAACAGGAACTCAAGCACCATCCATCAGCACCAACTGCTTCTAGAGCAGCACATGGCCAGAAGCAGCATTGCAGGGCAGCACCTGTAACCCTCCAGCATGCTCCCATGAGCAGCCTGCCACACACAGAGCAGAGCAGATGCTCCACAGCAAGTCCTCACTGAAGGCTTGGGAAGTCTATTTTGGGATCTCGTGTGTCAGTTGTTTAAGCTGATACAGCTCCTGAAGCAAATCCCATGAACAGGAGAAGAGAAACCAGTGGTGGAGCTCTCCTGTGAGGATGTCTTTAAGGACAGGAAGATGTCTTTAGGACCCCAACTTCTTCACTTACAAGCATGATCAGCTTGCTCTCACTGATGCTTCTCTTGAGAGTGTTGGTCGGGTGAGCATGTGTTGCCCTTCAAACAACCAGGCACCAGAGCCCCAGTTGCCCATGAAACAATTTCCTAAACTGGGCACAAACTATTCTAGCCCTCAGCAGGGTGAAGAAAAAGCGTATGTCATTTAGGCACCTACCTCCTTCTGAGAGGCATCAATTTCTCTGCACTCTTCTAGTTTTTTCAGCACATCTCGGGCATCAGAAAGGGCCTCAGAGAAAACACTTTCATAGCAAAGAAGGAAATCCAGTTCACAGCTTTTTCTCTCTTCTGCTGTGTGAGAAAACCAAGATGAGTTGTTTGCTAATTGAAGGGATTCACAGAAAGCATGATGTGACTGAAAGGCATCAGTCCATAATCAGCACACTGGATGCAGCAGGGAAACTGTGACTCACAAATCCCTTCTAAAGGTATCACGCAGCCTGGAGGGAAACCCAGCAGTTTATTTCACATCAGTTATAAATGGAACACTTATTTTACACCCAGTACAGACTCTGTTTTCCTACCATACTGAATCACAGAATGGTTGGGATTGGAAGGGACCTCTGGAAATCATTTTGTCCACCCTCCCTGCTCNCCGCACTAGCAGACAGCTCTGCTCTCCTGTCAGACAGACCCCCTTCTAGCCCCACATCCTTCCCCAACGCGGCTCCCACTGCGTGTCAGATACGATCACACGCAGGGGTGAGGAAGGTTTTGCCCGCTATGTATCTGGTAAAATGGTGAGTGTGAAGCAACTGTGAAGGCCACAGGATAGTATTGCACAGTGCCAAAGGAAGAATGTCCTTGCAGAAAAGGGGCACGTGTTGGTGCTGCTCCAAACCCAGGCCAAGCTAAAAGAACAGACACAGAGGAAGAGATCCACCGTAACAGGAAAACGTGAGTCAATGTGGTTCAGAAAAGAGGTCATGCTGTTCCCAGACCTGTAAAGTCTCACCTAAATCCCTCACTCCTCCTTTCTTCTCCAGGGGCTCAGCAAGCTCCTCTTCCACACAGCCACCCTGATCAGCAGGGGCAGGCTGATCAGGACAAGAGCCTGAATCCGCCTGGAGGGATCTGGAATCACCTAACATCATGTCCTGCTGAACCCAGGTGTGATTCACGGCAAGTTGCTGTCCAGGAGAAGAAACATCCACTTCCATTTCTGCTTCCACAGGGTCTGGAAAAGGAGAAACTCTCCAAGGGATGAGGATATCTGGTTTTGCTTCATCATTTTTTTCAGACTGGGGAACGTTATTAGCTTCAGCGTGGTTTCCAGATGAGTCTGCTGCCTGGCTGGAAACTTCTCTCACTACCTGGCCCTGAGTAGAACAGCTGATGAGGTCTCTGAGGAGATTTTTGCAACTAACAGCCACATCAAACATCTGCAGATTATCTGCCATGGAGATAACTTTGGTGAAATTGTGTTTCCCTGGTGGGAGGTTGCCACTGTACATCATCTCCAGCAAGAGGGCAAACTCCTCAGGGGTCACCATCGAAGCATCAATGGAGATGGTGTCTGTACTGTCCAGCAAAGATTTAAAAAGCAGGCTGGCAGCAGCCAAAACCACCTTGTGTGCTCTAAAATGAACACTCCCAATGAAGATGGTGCAGTCACAAAACTGCTGCTCTTTGCAGAGAGTGTAGAGCTGCTGGAGCAGCTGCCTGCTGTAACTGGGAAGTTCCATGGCACCAGGGTCTCCTGGCTTCCCCACACCGTTGTCTCCACACTGCCTTCACAAAGCCCAGCTAAAAAAAGAAAAATAAAGGAACCTGTTAGCACTTTGCTCAGATAGCAGCCAGACAGAAAGAGTAAGCTAAAATTACTTTTCAGTTTACACCTCCTAGTAGTCTACTATGCTGCAGCAAGGAGCCCCATTCTGAGCTCGCACACCCCAGATTTAGCAACTTACCCTCTAGACCTGTAAAGTCTAGATACTGTTCAATTATGAATGCTTCAGAAAGAGCCTGGGAATGAGTCCAGGGTCCCAGGAGCTATTAAAATGGAGAAGAGACCCCCTGAAGTGCCTCTGACCGCATAGCGCTCCTCGGATCAGGCTGATGCTGAAGTTGGCAGCTGGTTTCTGAACAGGCAGCTGGGGAAGCAGCGCAACCTGCTCAAACCTTCTGCCTGAGGTGTTGGGTTTGACCTGCAAAGCACTAAGTGGTTTGGGATCAGTTAATTTTCTGCCCACATCACCAAGATCAGCAGGGCACACAGGCATTAGCCAGGTCTGCTCGCAGCCGTCTGCACCTCTCTTCTCAGCACACCAGTCCTAACTCACCCCTTTGTAAGTCTTTTCCCCCAAACTGTCAGTTCTTGCAGATGTCCACAGCCCTAATCCCACCTACCAGAACCTCCCTTTTACTTTTCCCCCTCCCCTCATTGCAGGAGGGAAAGCAGGTAGTACATCTGCCAACAGGATTTTTATCAGTGGGATATTTGGAGCTTCTCTGTAAACTAGTCCAGACAAAGATGCTACTGCCTAACACTGGTGCTGGCAGTGATACTGAAACAAAACAGCATGAGCACTAAAGGGGGAGCGTCTGCATCAACATGATTTACGTGATCTTCAGCTGATGAACATCTCTGCACTCAGCTTCCTACTCTCTTGGAGAGAACAGGAGTAATACTGCCTAGCATCAAGGCAAGAGCTGCACCAAGCCAATGCTCATACACCATTGCCTTGCACAAAAGCAGGGTTGAAGCAACTCCCAGCTTGCACCAAGTTGCAAGCAGATGCTTGGCACAGGTTAAGCTGGTGTCTTGCTCCCACAAGGCACCAACCCCTCTGCAGTTCAGACTTTACGGGAAGCAGGACCTCCCGCCCACAGGACTTCAGCTGCCCCTCTGCACATGGTGGCTGTGGGAAGACAGGAAGAACCAGGAGATGTCAGTTCATACCAAAGCTAGAGACAGTTGAGCAACTGCTTGGTGGATACCACCCATGCATGAGAGCTCTCTCCCCCCCGCCTTAAGGATGAAGTACTAATTAATTTGCTTTTCAGTCATCGCTGTAAGACCACAGATGGTTTGACATCAGCTCAAAGCAGAGGTGTCACACTCTCCATCTGAATACCTTTGAAGTGACAGCACGGGGTAGGTGGGTGCTTTTCTGAAAGGCAGGGAAACCTAAGTAGTCACTGATACTTTACCCTCCTGTTACCCAGAAGCCAGAGCTTCTCCAGGTGCATCACCAGCAAAGGTGGTCTGGTCTGAGCTCATCTCTGCTACAAGGACCAGAGCCACCCCCTCACCCGTGCACAGGGCTGGCCACCTGCACCTCCAGCCTGTTAAACACATGGGCTCTGCTATCTCCCACTCTGCTGTAAATCACAAGTAACCAAGCTGCCATCAGCAGAGCTGCTGCTGAGCATGGAAGAAAGAGACATGTTTCTTTTGCCAGGCTCAGTGAAACAGCAGTTTTAGTCCACCCACTCCTTCCCTGGAGCTGAAGGACTTCGACTATCTGAGATTAAATTGGGTTTGCTGGTTCAGTAATAATAGCTGTGTCTCTTCCTACAAAAGGACAAGCAGGAAACATCAATGTCCTCAAAGATGTCTGCTCACTTTGCCAGGAATAGCCTTCTGCACAGAACCTGTCACTTCCACCTGGAAGAAGCTTGAAGAAGCAACAGCACCATCTGCTCCCTCTATTCCTGGCAAGAATATAGAAGACATATTTGCCCATGACAGCTCTAAACAGTAAAGCTCTACACAGACAAGCAGCATCTCCCCTTCCTTTATTACAGCAACTCAGAGCACTCAAAAATGTGTCCTGAGCAATTAGATCAGACATACTTGCCTAAATACATTTTGCTTCTTTAATATGGGAACCAGAGATCCAGTACTGACAAAGAGAACACATTTTTTATCAAGGGGTGATGGCCAAGACCATCCTCAAGGCAATTGTACCCTACTTTGAATGTGCCTCAGCTTTTATTCAAAGAAATACCCACCAGCACCAATCTGATTTCTCATCCTAGATTTCCAGGATCACTGGTCTGGGTTTGGCTGAAGCTCCTCTTCCAGTAAAGTGCTCATCATGATCAGAACTGATTTTTAAGCAGAGGTCATAAGCACTGACATAATTATTCTCCTAAATCACACGCTTGTTTCTTACCCCAATTTGTCCATCTTCACCTCCCAGCCATCTTCTAGGCAACTTTCAGGAGATTTGGCTGGGACACTGGGCTGAACTGGGAATGTCTCTGAGCAGGTAACTAATACTTCAGCAGCAATGAGTGCCATCTGCTCTGCCAGCATTGCTGCTAAGAAAAAGCCATTTGCCACTTTTTCTCTGCCTTGCCTGTGGAGCCAGGCTCACTGGGGTTTTAGGAATTCCAAACTGAAGGTAAGTGGGCTGTGGCTGGCATCCCTACCAGCTGAGCCACAAGAGCACTGCCCTGTTTTAAAACACTGTCTCACTTGGAGCCAGAAGGGGAGGGGCAGGGGAATTTGCTCATCTTAGCTGCCCTCCAGATGGGTTTGCAAACAAAAGATGAATCTTTTGAGGACCATCAAGGAACATCTTAAGCCATATCCTCCCAGCTTTCCAGGGAGAACACCAAGGTGGCTTAGGAGTTTTCATTCCACTGACTTCCGGTGAGGCTGCAAAGTCAATCAATTTGAGTGACATTTTCAAGTGCCTAATATTCCTAGGGCATGATCTACTCGATCATGTGTTGCCAAACACCCTCCTGTTCATCCTTATGCAGCATTTACCATCTGGGACTGCTATCAGGACACCCAGTTCAGCAAAGAAGCCCCTTCTTCTGAATCTCCCCGAGTACGGGAGGTCGAGGATGGCTCTACACCAAACACTATCCTCCACTTCCAGCTCTTTCCTCCTTTCCTAGGCATCTGTCCTCATACACATCCACAGTTTGAGGGGATCATGCCTTCTCATGTAAGCTACACTAGAAAGGGTATGTGGATAGCAACAACACTTTCTCACAGAGGAGGAAACAGAGCACACAGTTCTATAACTGGAAAGGAGTTTCCAAATTAAATTACTTCTCTTCATTATTCATATAATTACTTCAATCCCGATTCAACAAATTCAAAAGCCATTCACATCAGTGGGTTCATCAAAAAGATAATTGAAATTTAGGACTGAGCACTTTAGCAATTAAATGCTACAGAGGTAGGTGCTCCAAAGCAGCACAGAGGAGACTGGCCCTCTCCTGCAGCTACAAGGCAGCTGCAGTGCCTCACACCATCAGGAAGTGTACCACAAGGCACAGAAGGAATCTTAAAGCCACCATGGCCTTAGCAAAAGGACTCTGTTACCCCCTGCTGCCATAATAAAGAGCTTTTACAAGGTGCTGGGCAAAACACTCGCTGGAACTAGTAAAATAACCAAGCCATAAGCTGCTTCCTGCATCTCCGTGGCCATCCTGAAGATGTATCCATGCCTGAAAAATTGTTCTTGGGGATACATACGGAGCAGGTTCTTTTTAGCTTTCAAATAAATAAATAAATAGAAAACCACCACCACCAGAGCCAACAGTAAACCCACTCCTGCTGCCCTGCCAAGAAAGGCAGCAGTACCATCCCATAGCATCCCCTGGCCCCAGCCCACAGCCCTGTGCTCCCTCTGCTGCCAGCACGGCCGGGCGGTGCCAGGCCTGGAGCAGCTGCCCTGGGCAGAGGCAGAAGAAAGCAACTCCCGGGCAAGCTCGAAAAAGCCCCATCAAAGCAGGCAGAAAGAAATAAAGTGCACAGAAAGAGATAAGCAAAATGGAAGAGCCCAGCTTCTCTGACCTAAGTAACTGTTGCTTCTGTCAGGGCTGATGGGAGGGTCTGACAGGAGCAGCCCAGCAACCCTCCTGTTCCCTGTACTCTCGGCTTGCTGCTCAAGGGAGCTACAAACCAAAGCAGCCACTGAAGAGCAGGTCCCAGCCTGGGAAGGCTCCTGCTGCTGTGAGAGCAGCTCACCCATCACTGCCTGGTTTTCACTTACTCAAAGGCTCGTTGCTCAGGACTCCTGGTATGGGTAACGCAGCAGGATGGGAAACTGAGATTCATTCTCTCGTGTTCCCAGCCCTGCCAGCGGCCTCCAAGTGATGGGCACTTCCTGGTGTTTACCTCTGAGGCGTTAGGGACGGTGACAGCCTTAAATCATAAGCTGGATACTTTGTGTGTGTGTTTACTAGTCTCCTGTTGTCTCGTTCCCAAGATGATGCCCTTACAAAGAGGGTTATCGGAAAGCCAGAAAATCATGTACTGCCATTCAATGTTCTTGACTCTCTCACCACAGGTAATTCAGCCTTGAAGTGTTGAAAGAGGCTGAGGGGTCACTGCCATGCTCTGGTGTCCTGCTTTGAGTGAGAACAGAACTAATTCTGTTCAGTGATTTTNTGGGTTCAGTACTGGTTTGGTATAGATTTGTACATATTCTATTATTATTAATCATTAAAGCTGTTCCAGTTTCCTTTTCTAATCATTAAGTCGCTTCCCCTTATTCCTTCTCTTTCACTTTGGGGTGGGAGGGGGGTTAAAAGAAAGAAGCTGTTATAGGTCTAAGGGGCCACCCTGACCCTAAACAATGACATCTGGGGTGATGCAAGGGGACAGAGCAGGCAGCCCTCCCAGAGAATAATGTAAAAATCCAGTACGAGAAGCCAGGGCACACGAATTTAATTTTCAATCTATTTTATTTCAGTTCAGAGCATCAGTGTAGACAGATAGCAGAGGAAAATAAGGAACACTTGACTAAATTTAGTGCTCCACAGTCTCTAAAGGCAGAAGAATATATCGCTCAAAAACCACACAACACTTTGTTTGGCTGGCTGCACTGATGCTCTGAATGGAAACAGACTGTGGGGCCAATAGGTGTGCTCCAGCTCTCAACAGACAACTTTTCCATTACCCTTCAAAGCAAGGGCTGCTGCCTCTACCTCCTGGAACAGGGCTGCCCCAGCAAGAGAACAAAATCATAGACTGGACAAGCAGCACAAACCCAAAGCAATGGCCAAAGTTTGCTCCAGTTGCAGCCTATCCACATCTCACTGCACCCAAGAATACTGAAAGTGCTAATTATGTGTTGGGGGTTCACATAACATCCTCAAAACCAAAAAGCTGGACATTCGAACTCCTATTTGTCAGGTAGGTCTACATCAGAGATTGCATGTTGTTGTTTATTAGTGGGTTTTGTTTTTACAAAGGAACAAACAAAAACCAAACAATGACAACAAACAAAAAAAAAGAAAACAAACCACACAAAACCGCCCCAAACCAACCAAAACCCCACAACAACAAACGCTCACTACTTTGACCAGCATTTGTGACCCATTTTGCTGTCAGCAGAAGTGCAGAGATTTGTTCCTACACCCAAGAGCAGACAAGGAGCAATGCATCCAGAAGGCGCCTTGAACCAAAGGCCTCTTCAAGAGCACAGGTGGAAATAAAAAAAACCTTTAAAATGTCACTCCTCAGTCACGGGCAGCCCAAAACAGGGGCTGATTCCCTCCCATCTTACTAGTAAAGTACACAGAGTTACTTGGAGCTCAATGTTTCAAGACTGGAAGCCAGGAGGAACCTGAACTTCCACTGCTGACACCTCCTACTTCATGTCATCAGAGTAGTAGGATTCCATCAAGGCAAAAGGACCTCCAGGAACTCTTCACACTGAGTGCAGCTGCTTTAAAACAGAGAAGGATGCAGCAATCTAACAGCCTAACTGCCTTTACCCAGGGCAGCCAATTCACTTCCTCCGTCTCCTTCAAGACTTCTACAACCACTGAGCTGGGGTCTGGGTGACAGGAATACATTTCCAGCACCTTCTTTAAGCAGTGTGTTGTAGCAGTTAAAGTATAGAGATAAAACAACAGCAAATGAGCAAGGTACAGAAGGTAGGGTGCTCAGAAGGGAGAGGATCTCCTTGCTGGTCTGTACTCCTACAGGCTGTTCCTACATCACCCTGTCCTTGGACCAGGGCTTGAAATTTGAATTCCTCCTCAAACTCGAGACAGTTGGTATTCCTTAGCCAAAACCCTGCAGAATCATGCTGCCTTATGTCAGAATTGGGCCAATAACTGAGGTGTGCCAGCCTTCCTTTCCACCACAGGAGGGCAAATCAGCCCTGAGGCACACCTAGTACCCTGCTCCCCAGGGAACAGTTGGGGTTTTACTGACCAGGTCCCACCTCAGCACATTTCCGTAACACATCTAACCTGCCCTGGGATCAGGCTGTTGCAGAATGGGGCAGCCCTGCTCCTCCCCAGCAGCTCTACTGAGATGTTGATCACACATGAAACTGCATCAGACCTTTGATTTCTGGGCTCAATGCAAAAAAACACCAAACCCCCTATTTGCCTCTTGATGGGTCAGTCTTCTCACTGGTGATCTCAATGAACAAACATAATTGGTGGTCCAAAGCAAAGGAGAGGAGTCTGTAGCAAAAAGCATCAAAAAGCAAGGTCATTTTCCTCCCTACCTTTAAAATACTTTATGGAAAGTTCACAGTTTCTGTCCAAGCAGGGGGACAGAACTCAGGCAGCCCCTAAAGTACAACTGAGAGACATTTTCGAGGGGTTGGTGGTACCCAGCTGACAGGCTCTGGCTCACAGGTAGACCCAAAACTTCGGAGTGTAGGATACAAAAGGAAAGAGACCCCACAGCATTCCCACGCAGGGATGCAATCACAGCTCCCTTCAGCAGAGGGACACGTGTAGTGTTTCAAGGTAGAGGGACAGTGGTCCCTCACTGCTTCAGCCACCGTGGAGCATGTACCAAGTACCCCTTTATTTAACACAGCACTCCGGGGAGAGACACCTCCTGGCCAGGCCGTAGGCAAGAGCAGGCCGCCGGCTCCCTTCGGTCTCCTTGGGCCGGCTGCGAAGGCCCGCGCCCCGCAGGTGAGGCCAGACTCCCCCAATCCCTGCCCTCTGGGACGAGGCGATCGCCCTAGCCCCGGCGTGGCAAAGCCCGA
>VWZY01000366.1:694-26739 GCA_013399075.1 Chloroceryle aenea | reverse complement strand
TTCAGCCAGCTGTCCACCAGCACCCCCAGGGCCCTTTCTGCCCAGCAGCTTCCCAGCCACTCCTCTCCAAGCCTGGAGTATTGCTGGGGTTTGTTGTTGCCCAAGTGCAGGACACAGCATTTGGCCATGTACCTCACACCAATGGTCTCACCTCATCAACCCCTCCTGGCCAGACTCCTCTGTAGAGCCTCCTACCCTTAGGCAGATCAACACACCTACATAACTTGGTGTCATCTGCAAACTTACTGAGGGTGCCTCAATCTCCTCAAGACCGTTGACTAAGATGTGAAACAGGAGTGGCTCCAGCACTGAGCCCTGGGGATCACCACAGATGAGTGATGGCCAGCTGGATCTAGCTCCACTTGCCACCACTCTCTGTGGGCCTGACCATCCAGCCAGTGTTTGATCCAGCAGAGTGTCCACCTGCCCAGGGCGAGGGCAGCCAGTTTGTTCATGAGAATGCTGGGGAAACAGTATCAAAGGCTTTGGGGAAGTCTAGGCAAACACCACCCACAGCCTTTCCCTCATCTACCAGTGGGTCACCTTATCAGAGAAGGAGATGAGGTTCGTTAAGCAGAACCTGCCCTTCATAAACCCATGCTGGCTGGGCCTTATCATCTGCTTGTCTTGTAAATGATGTGTTAAAGAACTCAAGATGATTTGTTCCATGATGTTCCCTGGCACTGAGGTCAGACTGAGCGGCCTGTAGTTCTCTGGATCCTCCTTCCAGCCCTTCTTGTAGGTCGCTGTCACATTTGCTAATCTCCAGTCTGTTGGGACCTCCCCAGTTAGCCAGGACTGCTGGTAAATCATGAGGAGTGGCTTGGTGAGCACACCTGTCAGCTCTTTCAGCACTCTTGGGTGTAACCCATCTGACCCCATAGACCTGTGTATGTCCAGGTGATGCAGCAGGTCACTGACCTTTTCCTCTTGGATTATGGCCTCCTTCTGTATCCCACCCCTGTCTTCCAGCTTGCAGGGCTGGCTACCCAGCAAGCAACGAGTCCTGCTATTGAAGGCTGAGGCAAAGAAGTCATTAAGCACCACAGCCTTTTCCTCATCTGTAGTCACCCCCTGCATCCAGTAAGGGATGGAGATTCTCCCTGGGCCACCTTTTGTTGTTAATATGTTTATAGAAGCACTTTTTATTGTCTTCTACAGCCATAGCTGGCTTGAGTTCTAGCTGGGCTCTGGCCCTTCTAATTTTTTCCCTGCAGAGCTTCACTCCATCTTTGTGTCCTCCTGAGTGGCCACCCCCTATTCCAAAGATCATGAACTCTCCTGAACTCTCCTGTTCCTGAGCTCCATCCAGGGCTCTTCATTCAGCCAGGCCGGTCTCTTCCGTGCCTGCCTGTCTTTTGGAACATGGGGATGGCCTGTTCCTGTGCTCTTAAGATTTTCTTCTTGAAGAGTTTCCAATCTTCCTGGACTCCTTTTGCCCTTCAGGACAGCCTCCCAAGGGGCACTGCTGGTCAGTCTCCTGAACGGGCCAAAGTCTGTCCCACAGAAGTCCAAGGTGGCAGTTTTTCTGAACCCCCTCCTTACTTCTCCAAGAATTGAAAACTATTATTGTATGATCACTAAGCCTGAGATGGCCTCTGATTGTTTAATGTCCTACAAGTGTTAACAAGCAGCAGGTCCAGGAAGGCACCTTCTCTAGTTGACTCCTACACCAGCTGCATCAGGAAGTTCTCTTCCACACGCTCCAAGAAGCTTTAGGACTCTTCCCTCTCTGCTGTATTGTATTCCCAACATGCATCTGGGAAATTGAAGTCCCCCATGAGAACAAGAGGCAGTGATAGCAAAACCTCTCCCAGCTTCTTAGAGAGTATTTCACCAGTTATCATCCTGACTGGGCGTTCTGTAACAAATTCCCACCACAGCATCTGCCTTGTTGTCCTTCCCCTTAATTTTTACTCATAAAGACTTAACCCTGCCATCACCATTGTTCAGTTGTAGACATTCACATCCCTTCCTGACATAGTGAGGCCACTCCACCCCCTTGCCTTCCTTGCCTGTCCCTTCTGAAAAGCTGGTATCCATCAGTTGCAGCACTCAGGTCACAGGGGTCATCCCACCCTGTTTCCATGATGGCAGCTATGTCACAGTCTTCTCACTGCACAATGGCCTCCAGTTCCTCCTGCCTGTTGCTCTGCTTGTGCACTGGTGTAGATGCACTTCAGCTGGGCTGATGGTCCTGCCACCTTGGGGGGAGAAGTCCCAATTCCCACCAGCCAGTTCTCAGATGCCTCAATAGTTACCAGCCTACCAACCCTGGTGTCTTTGCTGCTGTGTGGATCATCATCCCCCACCTCCACTAAGACAGCTGGATGTAAGACCCCACCACCACAGGTTACTGGCAGGCAGCTCCCAGGCTCCTCTCTAGCCAAGTGACCAGGCTGTGTGTGACCTGATAGAGAGCAGCAGGCAGACAGGGCCTGGCATGGTGGGTCTGAGGACTGTTGAGCCCTCGCCACAGAGATACAGCTTAAATTCTGGGGCTGGCGTGTGTTTGGGCAGATCAGCCTGCAAACAAATGGGTATTAATTAGAAACCCACAACATCATGATGAGGCCTGCTCTGCTCTGTGACCTCTGTGCTCTGCCAGGGAAATGGCATTTGTTTGGGATCCTCGGCCATGAGTGGCACAGGCATAACTCTGGCTTTTAGAATAGACACGACATCACAGCAGCAGGTTTCAAGGTCACTTTTGGTAAATGCAGGAAAAGCNTCTCCTGCAACTAGTTTTCTTTGTTACAGCTGTCAATTCCCACTCCACCAGTCTTCTTGTAAGTGCTCCTATTTATGAAAAAACGCTGGACCCAGATCTGGTTATTTTTATTAGCAGGCCAGTGATGATCAAAGCAAGTTAATGCTGAAGCCCTGAGAAGTCACTAGTGTCTGTTGCTCTGTGGCTGCTGACAGCAGCTGACTTGAAGATGATGACCAGGGTGCGTCAGATGAAAAACTGTCTCCCTATCTGCCACAGGGAGAGGCTGTCACTTGCCAAGGAACATCGGTGAGATGAAGGGCAGCAAGTGCTGCCTGCTACACTAGAAAGACCATCCTCATCACTGTTGGATCTGTGCTTGCTGACAGGGTCATCTCATGCTGCCCGAGGCCATGATGAACCACAGCAGAGCAGGAGCTGTGTGTTGCAGGAAGTTCCTTCTCCAGAGCAGCAAAACCTTTCCTGCCAAGTCCACAATGGCAGGGAAGAGCCCCAGTCTCAGATACCTTGGGATTTTGTCCTTGGGGAAGAAATTTGCAGCTCTGCCATCAGAAGGGGTTGAGTGGGGCATGAAGTTTTGGCTCTGATTGTAAGCCCACCTGTAGAGTGCCTGTGGTACTTGCAGTGAACACCTGGAGCAGGCGCCTGCGATAGCAGCTTTTCACCAGAATTAGAGAGAGGAAAAAACTGCATGCCCATCATTGCGCAGTCAAGGCAGTGCAGCAAAAGTTGTGGAAGGTGTGGCTTTTGCTGAAACCAGCTCTGGAGCGGAAATTGCCATTTGTTGGCAGCATCTGTGATTCACAGTGGATGGACGGGATGATGGCAGCCTGCTGACAGAGCAGCTACAGTCTTCTGCCTTGGAGATGATGGACAGTAGTATGTGAAGACAAGAGAACAAGTAGTATGATAAGTGACAGAAGAGGTCACAAATATGCTTTCACAAAAGCCAGGCAAGCTTCCCTCCAAGGGCGAAAGGCAAGGTGGTCAGAGGGGATGGCTCCATGATACTCTGGCTACAGGATCATAAACAGATTAAGTTCCCTTCCTCATCTGTGTGTTTCTGTCCCCTCTGCTGCTTAATGCAATGGGTTGTGGGGCCATGTAGTGTAAATCAAACCAGTGCCATGATCCAGGCTAAGAGTAGCCTCCCCAAATAAGGGAAATGGTGAGAAAACAGAGGCCAAGAACAGTGTCCCAGTATACCCTTGCCACTACCCATCACAGTAACACCCTGCTTTCCCTTGGAAACATCTTAATTCTTATACAGGAATTACTGGTGAGTGGAGGTACCATCTGAATGGAGGCACCATCTGAGTGTTTTCCTCCATAAACTGTTGGTCCATAGGATAAATCTCCATCAGGTGACTCTCAGGTGACCCACAGGGAAAGACCTGAGCGAAGATGAGCTGGTTTTGAGTTCACCGTGCTGCCAGGGTTCACTTGCGTGTCCCTCAGATGAGCATGTGCAGTATCTCCAGCTCCCGCTGTCTCACTGGGAACTAGCAGAGGTCCCACAGATCCAAACAGGCCTTATCTCTTGTTCCCCTAAAGAGCCCCTCTTGCTGAGACGCAGCCCACTGAAGGAGCAAGGACTGCCCTGCCTTGCTCTGCCAAAACTGTCTCCACACAGCTTGGAAAGCTCACAGCAGGGAGTCAGATGGGGTGAAACACAACCTCCCCTCCAAAGCTGGGACGCTGAGACTCAGTCCTCTCCTCTTTGGAGGAGGTCGCATCTGGCAGGATGGGTTCAGGAGGTCTGGCTGGGTGAGATCACTCCAGTGGTCAAATCCAAACCACACTGCTTCACAAGCTTTTGACATTTGTATCTTTTCCAGGCAACACAGACCACAAATCTCCTTTGGATGCTCTTGAAGCATCTCTTGGTGACAGCTGGGCTGTCACATGGCACAGATCTTCCCATGCAAGGGGAAAGCAGTGAGGCAGGGGGATGCAGCCATTTCGGCTTAGCGCAGGCAAGGACAGCAGTGAGCCAAGCTCGAGGCCATGCAACCACATCCTTCCCCTCCTAGCTCGTAGTGTCTCTTCACTGCCGCCTGGGTGGTATCAAGCTCCATCCGTGACTTGCGGTTTCTCCTCTGAGCACCTGAGGGCACTGTTGGAGTTTGGAAAGAGGCAGATTTCTGGGGTGAAAGATTTGTTTCGTGTCATACCCCACAGAGGCACATCAGTTTGCGAGGACTCTGCCTTCTATTGGAAACATTGCTGTTCACAGCGTTTTATAACTTCTGCATGAACACCCCGTCTCAAGCAAAACTGTTTGCAGAAAATATCAACTCACAGAGACTTCTTTTATCTTCCTTTTTCTGTAAGCATTTCTCCCATCTTTTTAACCCCAAAGTTTCTCTCCCATGGTCTGAGTTCAGGAGGAAGCAGTGAGTCTGATGACATGGAAATACACTTCACCTGCACAGATACTTTTAAGTTTCCAGAGCGCTGTTGAGGCAAAGTCTTGCAACCTGTCCACGTGCAAACACAAATCTCACTCCTGGTATCAGCCTCCAAGGGAGCCAGCAGAGCAGGCTCTGCTCCAGGGTCAGTGCTGCACCGGCTCAGAAGGACTGCACACAGCACTCTGCTGGGAAGCTCTGCCAGAATAATTATTTACATGTGCTGGCATAAAGTAATTACTAATGGAGCGGAACACCATGCACAACCCCTCCAAGCTGTCCCAGAGGAGGCACTGGGAGTTACCAAGCAAAGTGCACTCTCCATGTACCAAACTCCAGATTTCCTCCTGCCCCAGTCCTTCCCTCTCCTCTCCAGAAGCAGCTGTTTCATGGCAGAGAAGTCTCTGTGCCCCCCTCTTGCCCCATCCCTCTTGCCTTTACCAGCATATTCCAGGGTTGTACTCAGAGATTCTAAGTTGCCCCATTATTCCGGCTCAATTGCCCCCGAAACGGAGTCTGATTAGGTCTTCTGGGGAAGGGGACATTTGCACTGAGAAGCAGGGACTGTAAACGGGTTTGGAGTATTTCACTGCTGTGTTTCTCCAGCCAAACTGAATTTTCACTTAAGAGTGAACTACTGGCATCCAGACTGACACCCTAATGCCCTCTGTAGTTTCTGGTTCACCAGCTTCTTTGGCTTTTGACTTCCTTGCTTTTTATTGCAGTGGTTCCCAGGTGGGACCGTCTCCTTGTCATTGGCTGTTCCTGCTCCTTTCTGTGTACGGTATATGGGGAAAGAAATCTTCTGTCAAGGTTCTCACAGGATGCAGGACTGTCCACTCTGTTGCTGAGCGCAGTGGCCCAGTGTCTGAGGAGAACAAGCTGAGAACATCAGGCCTTCCAAAGGCTTTCTTCAGTGCATCTTCATCTTCTCCATCGGAATCTGTCTTCAGTGGCCTCTAGAAAGTCCATTTCCCAGGTTCTGGGTTTGCTGTTGCAGCGATCATGTATCTGTGATCCATTACTAAATGCGATCAGGTTTCTTCCAGTCTTTTCACAGGGAGGTTGGAGTTTCAGGAGGCTGCAGAGATTCCTTTCAGGATGGAGCACAGCACTTGTTTTCAGCTAAGCATCAATATCCAGCCCTGGCACACCTCCAGGCATGCCTTCATCCTCGACTCAGCTTACCTAGGCATCTGTCCATTATGTCAACTCTTCTGTCCCCTGGTATTAATGCCTGGCTTCTTTTAAGCAAAATCCCCCCCTAAATGTGGCCCAGAACTCACCCCTCACCTGTTGGAAGGAGCTGCTGGTATCTGTCACATTGATTTTCTGTGATGTCACCAACTTTGCTGTACAAATTATTGACCTGTCTCAGTATCTGCTTCTGTTGGGATCTTTGTAACATCCCTTGAGCCTCTCCTAGCCATGCCAGTGCCGTAACAAGCTAAAAGACCACAGGTCCATCTGCACATGTGGTGCTCAGGTTAAGACCAGCTCAACTTGAACTCCTTTTTCTCAGAGCTGATCTCCAAAGCTCCTCAGTGGGGGCTGCTTTAGGGTGACTGGGGACAATTCAGTGTATGCACTGCAGTGAGCTGGAGGGTTCATTCCCTTCCAGAGCTTGCAGGTCACAACTCTTTTTCTGTCTGAGAATGTCCTCCTTCCTGTCCACAGATATTCCATTAGCAAAGCAGAAAACTTCTGGCTTGGCAGGATCCCTGCTCCTAGGTCTGCAAGCTGCAGACCACTCTGAGCAAAGAGCACAGAACAGTTTCTCCACTGCTGCCCAGAGCCACACATTTTTCTGTCCACTTTAGTCCCCAGTGTCCATGGTACATACATCTCAGCCAGCGTGTCTCAAACACTAGCAGCTACCACTCCTTGTCAATCATTTATCATAACTGTTAGCCTTGTGATATTTCTTCTCTGTTAGATCTGCTTCTCTCAGCATCTCCCTGCATGTTCCACTTGACTGCCTCCACAGGCCCATGCTGATGCAGAGCTCCCCAGTCCAGAATCAAGTATCTATTTCTTCTGCCGTGTCTTGGCTTTAAGTAAAAAACAGTATCTCTGTACTCTCATTTTTTTCTGGTGACAGCACCCATCAACACCTCTCTCAGCTGTTCTAGTGCTTCAAACACTGTTCCTGGGCTGAAGAGTCTCTTCTTCCAGAAATCACATCCACATTTAGATAATAAAGGGGTTTCCTTTCCTTTATCCTCTTTACTCCTGGTGGCCAGCTCTGTTCACAGACTGTTTTCCCTTCCATGCATGTGCATGGGTTTGTCTGCGATCCAGCATCCCTGGTGGTCTGGGCCCCTCCATGTTGTCCATTTGCTCTGTTTCTAGGCGCTGATTTGTTTTGCTATTAATCTCACTCCCTCCCTTGCTGCAGCTCTTCCTCGACTGACCACTGCCAACATGTTTTATGTATCGTGCTGCGTAATGACACAAGGGAAGGGGACTCCATGCCTGCAGCCCAGTTCTCTGTAAGAGCTATTTCCAGAGGTGGCAGGTGCTGGCAGGGCTCCAGCCATGCACTTCCCTGCTGATTTAGCTTCTCTCCCTCCAAACTGCCCCCTGTGGCACATGACCCTCTGCACGTCCCAGCCGAGTTGCTGGGCACCATGTTCCTGCCAGGGCAGAGACTTATGCCAGTCCTCTTTTTGGCCCTCCATGCATGCAGGCAGCTACACACCAGTGCCTTCTGTTGGCTGGGAGCAGAAAGCTTGGCCTTCCCACCACCATTCTTTGTTTTTTTCTACTGCAGGAGGAGGGGATGAAGCCTCCTGCAGTTCCCTGATGGTACCAAGGCAGTGCCATGGTTTGGATTGTGAGCTCTTTTCCAGGCAGCAGAGTTGATCAGCAAAACAGAGAAGGGCTTGATGTTCTTCATCACTCAGACATGCAGGTGAATTTGTGCCCTGTGAAACTGACTGGAAAAAACACTGTTTCCAGGTCTCCATCACAGAGGAGGAGTGCCCCAAACACCTCAGAAGGGTCCTTTCACGTGGACTGGGACCTGTCCTGTGGTGGGATCAATGAAGACTGAGTAGGAGAGTTCCTGATTGCTGGCACGTAGCAAGATGGGACCTATCCCTAAGTAATGCAGGCAAACCAACCTGTAGCCCATATCCCATCCCTCGGATATCCCAGCCCAAATGCCAGACAGGGCATTTCAGGAAGCAGTGTTGCAGAGGAGGCCTTTTTATCAGGGAAAAAACATTTATGGAGTTGCTGGTAATCATCTCTCCATCCTTATGCCACAGCTTGTTGTCCCTGCCATCTGCTGACACATTTGTTTGTGCTAACGCTCGAGCTGTGGAGATGACTTGGGGGTTAAATATAACACCATCTGCTTTCTACAGCAGTCCACAGTCAGCTGGATAGAAACAGTGGAGGGGACAGCAAGGCATGAGAGAAATGAGGGAAGTTATTAAAATCATCTTCATCACCCACTAAAACATGCTGTTACTCCAGCTGTGGTGGGAGGGGGCAGAAGGACTGCCAGCCAGTCTGGTAGGGAAGGACAGCCACCCTGCTCAGGGCTGAGCAAGTACGGGGCTTGCTGGCTGATTTGTGGCCTGGAAAATTGCAATCCACAAAACACAGTTCACATTGACCCAAAATTATTATTTCTTTGCGGTTTTCCTTCTCAAACTTTGGTTATGTCCATAAAAGCTGAGGCACTGACCTCCAGACTCTTCTCTATGTGGGCAGGACACACTCCTGGGAAGAGGAAAGCTAATCTGAATCCTGGGCACAGGAGGATGGAGACAGTCTTCTGCGCAGGGGCTGCCCCATCTTCCCTCTGCTATCAGAGGGCAGCCCCAAACACTTCCTGACATGGGGAAGCAGACTACCACAGGCCAGCATTACTTGGCAACTTTGACCCAACTGGATCCTTGTTTTCACATGGGAGGAAAATTCAGCCTTCGTGTGAGCTGCCCCTGCCCAGCAGCCTCCCCGCACAGGCCAGACCTTGTCCTCCAGCTTCCCCAGCCTGTCCTGCCCCCCGGGGAACAGCAAACATGACTGATGCCATTAATGCTCTTGGACCTGGCTGGGACTGCTGCAACCCAGCTCGACCCGGTTCCTGTATAAATCACTGGGGCACGGAAGTTGTGGCATTTATAAATATTGATCCTGTCTTTGGGGAAGCTCACCATTTCAGAGAGGGAGGTTTTTCTAAATAGCATTATAGAGATGCTGGAGTTATTTTTGGCTGTCAACAGCTTGTATCTGTATGGCTGCCCTGTGCACAGAGCTGAGCACGGCCAGACTGGTCCCATTCCTCGCTCACCTGGCACTCGGTGCCTTGGGGATATGTATTTTGGGGTCTCTCTGGGAAGGGCAGACCTGGAAATGTCTGTCTGTCACAGAGATCTTTTCAGGGGAAGTGCTTTATCCCTCTGACCGTTTTAGCCCTCTTGCCACACACTGAGGACAGGTTGTGCATGGCCACCTACCCATCCCTCCAGATCTGGCTCAGGGCAGCAGTAACACTACACCAGCTCTATTCTTCTGCATGACACCCAGCAACAGTTACTCTCTGAGAAAAATAACACCAGGACCTCCCCTGTGCCTTCCAGGCATCTGCACCACCTGGAAAATGGAGGAGAGACTAACAAGTAGGGTGTCCAAAGGTTTCTAGGGCCTTGCAGTGCTCCAGAAAGTTTGTCTGTGGGTTATGCAATTGAGATAGCATTTCTCATCAAGCCTGTGACTCAACCTCAGGAGATGTTTTACTTCAGCTGCATAGGATGAAGAATGGCACATGTTCTGGTGGCCTGGGACACTGCTTTTGTACATGGAGGTTCACTCATTGGACACACCTGAATAGAAACCAGACACCTTCATTGATCCTATCTCTTGGGATGGAGAGCCTCCAGAAAAGAAAATTCCCCTTCCATCTGTGTCCAGACTCCAGGATCCTCATTGGAGAGCTGCCACTGTGGGCACCAGGCTCAAGAGCCAAATGCAAGCTCTACCTCATCTTTCCAAGGATGGGGACATACAAGTGTGGCACCAGGAAGGAGCAGGAGATGTGGTATGAACATAAAGTTTGGGAGATGTTTATATACTCAAGATGAACTCTCCCCATTCGGCTGTGTGTGGGGTGTATGATTTTGCAGAAGATGAAACAGATGAGACATGGCAGAAAGTAGGGTTTTATTCATTCACTCATCACTGAGCATTTCAGGAGACCAGAAGATTACGAATGATTGTCCATCTCTGTCCTAAAACCCTCCTGATGCCTGACGGCCTGTTTCAACCACACAAACAGCATACTGAAATACCAGAGCTCTGTCCTTCAACCTGGACTCAGGAAAAACAGCTTCCTTTGATGGAGCTTAAACTTTTCAGTAAGCCTTGAGAAGAGACTCTTAAGCATAGCTGTGCTTCTGCAGAGCAAAAATCTGTGGCCTTCAGGCAGCTCTAGAGGCAGAGTGAGACACATGGGCCATCCTCCTGCAGGTGCTTCAGGGCCACATGCGGCCTAGTGTTAAATAAATGCATGTTTATGGTAAGACACCACGACATCAGCCTGTGAGACTTTTGACCACAATATGAAGTTGACTTCATAGTTTTGATGTTCCTTAGCCTGAGGTCAAACCATAACAGTATTTTCTTTTTGCATCACAGAAGATCCTGGGATTTTCTTTAGCTGTATATGTCACTTACGTCTTCAACTACCAGTACAGGTTGATGGAGCAAGAGCAATATCCCGTAAAGAAACTGTAAATCCAGTAGGACTATAGCCAACATCACAAACAAGGTATTTGATATTTTTAGGATATATTTCAAAGCAGCTAAGTGTTCACTCACCACAATTATAGCCCCTCAAAAAGATCTGTCACCTTCTCCAGAACTAAACAGAGGGTAGAAACAAACCTGCAGGCAAACCTGTTTTAGCTTTCATATGGGAAGGGCAATTCAATTAAAAATTCAAATGAGCAAGGGACTGGAGCAATTGCCTTGTGAAGAGGCACTCAAAAGGTTAGGATATGTAATTTTAGAAAGCTGGGAGGGATGTGACTGATGTTTACAAAATCCCCAAGCTGGTGAATTGGGTGTACATGAAATCAAATCCCAAGGACAAAAACTACGGGCAGCCAGTGGAACTGGTAGGATATCACTCTGAAACAGAAAGATTTCTTCATGCAGTGAGTAAAAACCACAGGAATTTGCTGCCATAAGAGGCTGTGGAGGGAGATGCTGTCGGAATGGTCAGAAATGGATTAGACCAGCTAATGGACAGTGTGGATCCATAAGGGAGGATCAGGGGGAATGGGCAGGTATGTGCCTTCTACTGACCCAAGTCCAGTGACTGCAGATGGTAAGGTACGAAGTGCTTGTGCTGAGGAAGGCTCACCCAAAACAGCATCTCCTCTTCCCCTTCTAGATGAATGCTAGACAGGCTGTAGCTATGACCCAGTAAGGCATCTCTTAAGAGTAAATATTTTAGTAATATTTACTAAAACATTAGTAAATATTCCTATACTCTGCCCTGTTCCAATTTTCTCNAGTGGATAGAGCTGTCTTGGTCCAGGGTCAAGAAGGCCCATCCTGTCCCTGCTTTGGTCCAACGGGGAGTTGCCAGTGCTGGGTCCTGCACACCCATCATTGGAGGCTGTGTACCACGTGTTGTGCAAAGACCAGACCCATGCAGGCCATTCAGTTGTTCTTTCTCCTTGGGGTCTTTAAAGAGACAACCCGTCTGCTTTTTCCAACATATTTCCCCTAAAGTATTGAAAATGCTTTACAAATGAGTCCCACCTCAATAGAAGGCATGGTGTGAGGTTCAGGCAGACCTGGGAATTATAATAATAATAAGCCACCTTCCCAGCCAACTAATACAGAGTTCACTGCAAGAACCTCATTACAAGAAAATGTAGGAAGCAACTAGGGATGGGTAAAATGGTTTGGGCTGGGTTAGGAAGAAGGCTCCATCTCCATCTCTCAGTTCCCAACTTATTCCTACTTTCACAGAGAAGTAATTTAGAAGATCTTAGTCCTTCCCAGTACCCAGAAACTGGTATGTAAGGACACAGCTGTATCAGGGTCCAGGAACTCCTCACAGCCTTGATAACATGCAAGATAAATCTTGCCTGCAACAACGATCTGAGCAGTACAGTTTGAGCCCAGGATTCAGTGTGCTGAGTATTTTGACCAAAGCATCCACTCTAGCTTCAAGCATGAGATGCGTTTTGAAACACAACTAGTCAAGGATGAAAGCTGCAATTGTCTGATGAGACAAAGGAGCTGATGAATTTCACTCTCTTCTGAATCCTTTCCAGGATGATCTCAGTTCCTGACAGTGACTTCCTCATTCAGGGGGCTCGGTCAAGTAACTTTGACAAACAAGATTTAGCCTCAAACTACTTTCAGAACATTTTTTGCTTAATTGTTGTTCATACACCACGATGTCTGACTGGNGAAGGATTTTTCCATCAGTTAGCTCTCAGCTAATAGGGTGTCTCAGCAATGGGACTTAGGGACTTGCCCATGAGGAGACCCTCCACTCACCACAGGGAGAGCAATTACTTATTGATAGGGAGCAAACACATAGGGAAGTGTTTGCCATGTCCATGTCCAGGCATTGAGACCATCCACATTCAGCTGCAAACATGGCAGCTAGATCCTTGCCTGTACAGCCCTGAAGTGCCTGTGGCTTGTACTGGAGCCAGTGGTTTTGCTGTGTCCCTCTGTGCTGGGGTGGGCTACAGCTCTAAGCACCTCCTCAGACAGAAAATGCAGGCAGTGGATAGAGCTGTCTTGGTCCAGGGTCAAGAAGGCCCATCCTGTCCCTGCTTTGGTCCAACGGGGAGTTGCCAGTGCTGGGTCCTGCACACCCATCATTGGAGGCTGTGTACCACGTGTTGTGCAAAGACCAGACCCATGCAGGCCATTCAGTTGTTCTTTCTCCTTGGGGTCTTTAAAGAGACAACCCGTCTGCTTTTTCCAACATATTTCCCCTAAAGTATTGAAAATGCTTTACAAATGAGTCCCACCTCAATAGAAGGCATGGTGTGAGGTTCAGGCAGACCTGGGAATTATAATAATAATAAGCCACCTTCCCAGCCAACTAATACAGAGTTCACTGCAAGAACCTCATTACAAGAAAATGTAGGAAGCAACTAGGGATGGGTAAAATGGTTTGGGCTGGGTTAGGAAGAAGGCTCCATCTCCATCTCTCAGTTCCCAACTTATTCCTACTTTCACAGAGAAGTAATTTAGAAGATCTTAGTCCTTCCCAGTACCCAGAAACTGGTATGTAAGGACACAGCTGTATCAGGGTCCAGGAACTCCTCACAGCCTTGATAACATGCAAGATAAATCTTGCCTGCAGCAACGATCTGAGCAGTACAGTTTGAGCCCAGGATTCAGTGTGCTGAGTATTTTGACCAAAGCATCCACTCTAGCTTCAAGCATGAGATGCGTTTTGAAACACAACTAGTCAAGGATGAAAGCTGCAATTGTCTGATGAGACAAAGGAGCTGATGAATTTCACTCTCTTCTGAATCCTTTCCAGGATGATCTCAGTTCCTGACAGTGACTTCCTCATTCAGGGGGCTCGGTCAAGTAACTTTGACAAACAAGATTTAGCCTCAAACTACTTTCAGAACATTTTTTGCTTAATTGTTGTTCATACACCACGATGTCTGACTGGGCCGTTGGCCACATGTGGCATCTTATGCTGATGGATTGGATGGACCTGAACCTTTGCACACAGAAAGAAGATGGGTGCTGAATAGCAACCATCAAAGGGCACAAATGCCTATTTGTGCTCTCCTCCAGTGAGTGTCAGCATCCACATTTGCTATCTGCATCAGCTTTCCTGCTAGGCAGTCGACCAGAGAGGTGGCCAGTTTGGCTGCAGTTTGGCAGCCTGTGATTTAAGTCACATCAGCATCATGTATAACCTATGTGCCATGGACTCTTGCCTGAGCTCTTTCACATCAGAGAAAGAGTGTTTGAGGTGCAAAGACTTACACATCCAATGCTTCAGCTGACTGACCAGGAGATGTTTTGCCCTGGCAGTGCCGTGACCTTCTTAGACTCATGAGACAGGGAGGAGGGCCCCATACCCACAGAGCAAAGCCACATCATCTGTATTTTGTAATTGTTGCAATATAATCCAGTAATGCCCTGGGAACCCCTGCGGCATGTCCCAGTAGTGACAGTCTCCCTAGTTTAGAAAATACATGTTGTGATGCCACAGAAAGTGCCTGGAGAAGTGAGGAGTCCACTAACTGCTCCTGGGTGAAAGCAGCCCCTAAAAGTCTCTTCCACTGATCCAGCTGCAGTCCAGCATAGCTTCCATCACCACAGCCATGAAAGATATGATATGATATTGATCCTTCCTCGAGGCAGGAGGGCAAAGTTCCCCAATGAGTTTGAGCATGTCTGCTAGCCCTCCAGTGGAACTGGGAAGAGGGAGCTCTGAAGCAAAGTGTGTTTGGGGAGGGAGACAGACCTGAGCTGCCCCGTGGGCAGCATTTACAGGACCAAACTTCACCTTTGGTGACTCTGGAGCAGACGTGGTCAGGAGAAGCTCAGGCATGGGTTTTCCTCATTTCATGTTTTCTTTGAGGACGTTTATTTTCAATTTTTTACTGAAAAATGTAACCTGTTGCTTTTCTAGGATAAAATTTGTTTCTGCTGCTGTTCTAGACCTGTCTCATCGGGGAATTGCAGCCACTTTCAAATGGGGCAACCAAAAGAGTTTGGGAATGATGAGACAGGGACTGCCTCCCAGCAATGCCTGGAGAAACGAGTTTTATCTCATACTGAGGAAAAGGGGGACCCTCCTTCTCCAGGGGTCACCATCCATAATCCTGACCAAAGGTGACAACCTGCACATTCATGAAATCCTGCCTTCCTTTCAGGCTGGACTAGAAAGTGCTATGAACAATTCATGCTGGAGAAGCTGTGAGCTTTGCTGAATGTGAGAAGGAGCAACTGAACTGCTGCAAGACGCAGCCGCAACACTCCTGTTTCAGGAAGTGTTCCTCTAGGTAACTTCCCAGTAGCTTTCTCCTCATGAACATAGACTTTCAAAACCTCAGTCATATGCAGAAAGATATTATTTTACATTTGCCAGATACAGAACAATCTTGCAGGAACTTTGCATGGCTACAGAAGAAGGAAGGATCAACACAGATGAACAGAGCAGTAAAGGGAGGTTCAGACAGCAGTTCTGCAGCCTCGGGTAGGGCTTTACACAGAGCAAGTGTGGCTTTGTGCTTATCTGCCTTCGCAAATGTCAGCAGGAGCTGAGCCTGGCCCTTCACCATGCCAGCATCTGGTGAAGGTGGAGTGTCTCTCTCTTGCCACTGTGTGTCATTTCAGGTTTTTGTAGCTGAAATTTCTAACTTCACCAAGACCAACAATTTGCATTTCAGTTCATCTACTCCCAGTAGAGTGTCCAGTCTGTTTCAAACTGTATGGAATAGAAAGTCTACTGCATCTCTTGGGCTCCTTGTTCCAATGGTCAGTTATTCCCCCTGTAAAAATAGTTACTTTATCTCAAGCCTGACAACCACTAGCTTTGCTTTCCAAACCCTGGATCTTTTTCTGTCTTTGTCTGCCCTCTTAAAGAGCCCTTTGCACTCAAAGTATTCCCCCACATCAGTTCTCACAGACCATGATTAAATCACCTCTTAAAACTAAACAGATTATGTTCCATTAGTCTCTCACGGAAAATGCTTTCTAGCTCTGGGATAATTGTCTAGCTCTTTCCTGAGTCATTTCCAAGTTTTCAGTGTCACTCTCAAGCACAACCACTAGAGCAGAATGTGCCATTTTGGTCACTAAAATCACATGCAGGAGTTATGCCACCTCCATGATATTCCATGATCATACATATCAAGACTGTACTCAGCCTTGCTGCAGCAGTGGGATATTCTGTTCTCTGGGTTTCAGCTGATGCCTAAACCCTCTCCAGAGTCCTTTCTTTCCCTGGTCCATCATTGCAGAAGTGTCCTGCACATCTGATATCATTAAATGTTGACTGAATTGTCCCCGGTTTTCCATACTCCAGTGCCTATGAACCCCTCAACCCTCCAGCTTGATTTCTTCCTGTGCCACCAATTATCCGTCTGTGTTTTTCTTTAGATAAGATTTTATCCCATCCCAGACAATCACTCTGCTCTGTCACTAATCCCATAAAAAACCCTTCCCCATTAAGTTCTTGTGCTTGCAACATACCAGTGGCTTCTAACAGGGAAATAAAACATTTGCCATCCCTTTGCACAGTACAGGCTTTCTGTAGTATTAAATCAGGTATTTCTGAAATGAGAACTTTTTAGGAAGCATCACAGGGATTCCTGAGTTTGTGTTCTGGGAAGAGTATCAAGGGTATCATGACAGTGCATCCCACTTTGAAAAGGCATCTGAAATACAGAAAAGGCATGCCATTTAGAGGGAATCACCTTTCTTCTCCAGCTGCAGAGAATCCCACAGTTCCTGGACTAGACAGCAAAGTGAGGCGGAGCTGAATGACAATGAGAGTTAAAGTCCCATTTTTCAAATAGCTGACAAAATCAATGAAATGCAGCATCCAAATCCCCACAGACTGTTGCTCCGGCACTCATGTCTGTGCCTCTTAGCAGAGCCAAGGTTCCTCACCCACCCCTGGGACAGATGGGAGCTAGGGCAGCAGCAACCCCATGGCATCCCATGCTCTGCACCAGGCACATGGTGAGTGCTGCCCATCTTTCCCCACAGAAGGTGCTGGGTTCACACGGTCTCCTCTGGATGCAGTTGCTACACATCTCAAGGGAATACTTCCCATCTAGCTGTAAAGGCTCTTCACTAACAAAGTATTTAAGAGGTTATGGTGCCCCATAATAAAGCACTTAGAAATATCTTCAATGTTAAGAGGTGAATTTCAGTTTTAAGTACTTTGCAATGGGAGGAGCATGGAAAAGTCAACTCAGTCATACCTGTTGGAGCTGTATCGCTGAAGGGTGATCAAACTCAAGCCCTGTGGTGCCAGAGGCAACCTGAGAGGTTTCTGCAGTGGAGCTGGATGAGCTGCAGAGCAACCAGTGTGAGCCCAGAGCTGTTCGCTAGCTACTTGCACATTCCCTTGGCAATGCACGTGGCAGGGAGAGGGGTGGGCTGAGTCTGTGCAAACCATTTTGTCGGTGATCAGTTTGCTTCATCTCAGTTTTGAACAACATAGGGCAGTCTATGCTCTGGGTCCTCTGAGGGCCACGCTGGGAGGGCAAAGGCTGGTGAATTTCTGATAGAATAGTTTAAAAAGGGGATTTGAAGGACAGGAAGAGTAAAGTCACCTGAGAAGAAGCAATATTGCTCCCAGACATTATGGATAACAGAACAGGGAACTAACACAGTCTTAGAGGTCCCCAATCCAGACTAAACACAGTTCTACACCCAGGGGAAAGAGGAAGACCCCATCATGGGTCCTATATGGGTATCAGTCAAACCGATGGCAGTCTGCACACCTCTGGCCAGCTCAGGCTGTGACAGGAGGTCTGAGTTGCTGAGAAAAGCTTTGTTTTCAGCCTTCCCCTTTGGGTTCCCTTTGGGGCTGAGATAGATTTCTGGATGTCTCCTGGCCACATCTCAGGAGAGCTGTGCTTTCCCCAAGCACTGGGAAGATGTGTTCAGCTCCTGCTTGTTTGGCTGCACCAAAACATCCTGCATCTCCTGCCCCTGTCCCTCTGTGGGAAACCAGTAACCTCCAAGAAAAGGCAATAACCAATTCTGGAGCAGCTGTGTCTCAGATGACAAAAGCTGATGAGAGGGTCTTCTAGCTCTTTTGGATGGCTTCTGTACCTGTATTCCCTCCACTCCTTTGCTAAGCACCAACTTCTGAACCGGGACCTGGACTTCGGGGCCCACACCACCCTGCAGCCCCCACACCACCCTGCAGCCCCCACACCAACACACACAAGCCCTGCTAGAAGGAGGACCTGGCAAGAGGACTGGGAAATATTGTCACTTCAGCTGAGGTCACTCCGCAGCCCATCTTTTACCCAGAGACCTCGGATGAAGAAACTGGAAAATAACACTGGAACAAACTCACATGTTATTCTCCAGCTTGTTATTACCCTGAGTCAGAGGAGACGAGCGAAGAGCCTCTATCCAGGCTAGATTGTAATAGAAATGATGGAAAAGACCATTAGGTCATCTGGGCCATCCGCCCCCACCAATACGTGGCTGTTCTCTGCTTCATGCTATCTAGTGCTTAGTCTGAAGTGAGTCAAGTGATGCAACTTCCAGTTTCCCACGGGAGACTTTTCCTAATAAAACTAATAGCTGATGGAAACGTTTCTTGATCTTCTGCCTAAATATACTGTCGGTCGCCTACATCCCGTTACTCCTGCTGATCCTCCCATGGGGCTCTCTGGACGCATGTCTCTCTTGGTGTTCATACCCATCATGTTCCTGCTGACAAGTTAGTGTCATATTTTCCCTGGGTTGCCATATAGACAAACTATATTTTACAGTATGGTGGTAATGTCGCCAGATCCAAGGCTGCAAATAGCTTCCTTCATCCTTGGAACTTCTGGACTCCTCTTAAGAAGCTTTATTCCCCAGAAATTCTGCAAAGGGGAGGAGTATTCTGGAAAGGTTTTGCTTTTGTAAAATCAAGCATGGAGCTTAGAGAGATGGGCCCTTGAGTGGACACCCTGTTTCCATATTTCTGAAGTTTCTCATCATGATTCTTTATCTTTTGTTCTGATTTAGTTTCCTTTCTTTAAAATTTGATCTATGATTTCTCCAAGGATCTCCATCCCTTTTCCACACTTAATTAGGTTTGCAGCCCCAGCAAGCCATGTGATGCCACTTAGAGGAACAATTCAGACACCAGGTTACTTAAAAGTTTGCAGTTTGTAAATGGCTCAATGTCCAGATGGAGAGCAGTGACAAGGGGTGTCCCTCGGGGGCTGTACTGGGGCCTGTCTTGTTTAACATTTTTATCAATGCCATAGACAGTGGGATTGAGGGCACCAGCAGGAAGTTTGTGGATGACACCAAGCTGAGTGGTGCTGTCCATACACCAGAGGGACAGGATGTCATCCAGAANACCTTCCAGTTCCTGAAGGGAGCTACAAATAACCTGGAGAGGGCCTGGTTACAAAGGCCTGGAGTGAAAGGATGAGGGCCAGTGGGTTTAAATTAGAAAGGAGTGGGTTTATATTAGAAATAAGGAGGAAGTTCTTTACCCCAAGAGTGATGGACACTGCAACAGGTTGCCCAGGGAGGTGGTTGAGGCCCCATCTGTGGAGACATTCAAGGTGCTCTGAGCAACCTGGTCTAGTTGAGGATGTCCCTGTTCTCAGCAGGGGGGTTGGACTGGGTGATCTCTAGGGGTCCTTTCCAACCCAGACAGTTCTATATTTCTATGTAAAGAAACTTCAGCATTCACTAGCAAGGTAAATGATGGAGAGAAAGGGAAATGGGGAGATATATAGATTGATGCATTTAGGAGAAAGAGATGTAGCCATGACTTGGAAACTTTCTAGAGACTTCAGTACATATGGCCTGGCTCCTTTCCCTCACTGTGAATAAGAGGCTTATTAAAATAAGTGATTTTCAGGGTTGTGCAAGCCCCCTGGTAGAGCAGCTCTCCAACATTGGATGCTGCAGGGGTGGGGAATCCCCTCGGTTCCCAGTGAGTGTGGTGTGGGATGTGCTCCTTGCTGATCTTGGCTGTTGCTCAGCCCTGACAGTCAAGATGAACACTCACTGCTCCTCAGAGGTTCCTCCAAGGGCATGGCTGAGGACAACACTGGTGGCAGTGAGGTGTATAAAAGGGAAGGGACTGCTCCCTGAATGAGTCAAGGATACACACAGGGTGTGCAAATTTGCAGGTTTTTCCTCAGAGCTGAGATCTGGATTTCAAAGCACTTCTTCCCTGCTGTACTTGAGGATGTCCCTGCTCACTGCAGGGGGGTTGGACTAGGACTAGATGACCTTTAGAGGTCCCTTCCAGCCCAAACCATTTTATGATTCTATGATTCTTTTTAGCCTCTGAGATCCTCTTGCAAAAACCCTGCCATGCTGACTTGATGCACCAGCCTGGGCACACTGCAGTCCCTGAGGGGAAGAGTGTCTTGCACAGAGCAGAATAAGCTGCAATCCAAGATGGAGCCCCTGTGTAGGTCAGATAAACAGAGCCATGCCTGCAACAGGAAATTAATTTAAATTTAGAAGAAATAGTTTTTTTCCCTTGGTCAAATGAGATGGGAGATCCTCCTTCTGTTCTTCATTAAGCAACAAAGGGTGAAACCAACAGCAAATTGTGTGCAAACCACCCAACTGCGGCCCTGAACTCCTGAAACATCTTTATTCACTTAATCTGGGATTCAGGAAATTCTCGTCCAAGCCGGTTTTATTGGGTGGTTTGAATTGAGCTCTCAGCCTCCCAATCAGTAACAGATGAACAATTTTGCATAACATTTTTCTCCTGGATTTTTGGCTCTGCTCCGTTCTTCCTAGCGGCTGAGCTGATGAAGCAGGCCTGTTGTTCATCCTTTTGGAGAAGCCAGCCTTGCTGCTATTCTGGGAACAGCCATGGACTGCCCAAGGCCAAATCACACCTTTCTCAGTTCACCTCCATCTCCCCATCTCCTCTCTCAACACTTCCCTCTTGGCTCCTTCATCCAGCTGCATCCAGGGCTGGCATCAAGTACTGAGACCATAAAGATCATGTAAAACCAGTTCCCAGGTGCTGAAGGGCAGGCAGTAGATGCTGATTAATGGCAACACAGCCTGGCTGAGGTGCATGGACATCTGCTGATAAAACAAAAGGGGTGACAGGTCCCAGTTGTGGCTGGAGATGCAAGGGGAGAAAGGATGTTCTGTGATCTAACCCACCCTTCAGCACCTCTCCAGGCAGGCAACTGATTGGCTTGTTTTGGTCGTTCACTCCTGAGTGGGGCTTTTGTGGCTGGGAGCAGAACACAGATGGATTTCTGTACTGTTGGGATACCTTTAGCATCAGGGGCTGAGTTTCTCTATCACCCAGCATCTGTGAGGGTGCACCTGGCTGTGGGACGTGTTGTGCCTGCAGCTCTGCCCTGCGCAGTGTGTGGACACGTGTGCCAGAAGTGTTGTGGGTGCCTGCGAGCCTGTGTGCTTGTGCGCTTGCTGATCCCTGTGGCCAAGGTGTGCCGGTCTGCAGGGCTCCTCCACCCGATGGAGAATGCATGGCATCTGGAGTACTGGGAGAAAAAAAAAAGGGAAAGGGCCAGACCCTGGAAAAAAGCGGGGTATAAAGTGCCTGGAGAAATGCCAGCCCTCTGGCAAGGGGCTGTGCACGTCTGCACCCCCATATCCATGCACATGTGCGTTACTTGTCAGCATCTATCTGCCTCCACCCTCACTGCCTTGGCTGCCCGCAGCTTCCAGGACTCAGCTGAAGGCCAGTTTGGAAATTAAATAGGTGCTGTGCACCCTCCTTGTCCCCCCTCATGGGTGGGCTCCTCACCTGCCCCTCGCCCCCCACATCCCTGCCGACCCTCTGGCAGCACGCTGTGCTGGATGATGTTGCTGCCTTGATGTTTCAGCGCTGCCTGTTTCTAGAATAACCTGGTCCCAGGGCTGGGAGAAAACACTTGCTCAGCCGATGTGTTTGCTCAGATGCTTCAGTCCAGGCTTTTATTATTGTAATGCCTGTGAGATCTGGGGCTTAGAGGAGGATTTGCTGCCATGTGCCTGACAAAGAGGAGTGACCTCAGCGACACCGGAGAGTGGAGAGCGTGTAAAACCCTTCTGGGCTCTGCGTAGGAGTGTCGCTTCCCTTCTTGGCTGCTTTCAGCTCCATCTGCTCTCTCCACACATGGGTCTCCCTGTTAGTCCCTCTTGGGTGGAGAGAGGACGAGGCAGGAGAGGGGTGTTCACACAAATGGGTTTGACATTATTTTCAGAGCTTCTGTATCAGCATGACCTGAATTTTAATCACAAGAGCAATTCCACTCATTCTGGTGGGTACGATGCTTCTCTTCTACATCCTTTGGGGAGCAGGGCAAAGAGCAACCAACACATTGTCCCATCTGCATGAACTGCTCACCCCATGCATTGGATCTCCAAGGGTGAAGGAGCTCCCTGCCCCATCTGTCAGCTTGTCTACAGGGACTTGACCCTGACTCTACTTTTCTACCCAGGTCTCTCCCATGCAGTTTGGTGGTCACCACTATGCATTGCAGAGTTGGAGCTGAGTCAAATCAACACGTCAAAGATCATATTAGACATTCCTTCGCTCACCTCATGAAATATTGGCCATCTTTTTTTGCCACATGGTGCAAAGTAAGTTGCAAACCCAATGGGAAAGGCAGGAAAAACAGTCATTAATAACTGTACTTAATTACAACCTAATTACTTGAAAAATGTGTTTGAAAGCAGCTGGCAACAAGTTGAACTATGTGGAAAGTTTGAAGAATACCAGACCAGACATTAATTAGTCAACAGCCTCCAGAAAAGGTCAGGCTCTGGAAATATTTAAAGGTCCCATAATAAAATGAATTTTAATTCCAATGCTGAACTAAAACTTCATTGCAAATCCACAGAAAATAGACTTCTTCCCCACAGACTATGCCATACATGTCTGAGGGAGACTTGCTTTGGGTTTCCCAAACTGTCTCTTCTAGTTAACTCCTTCTGATTGGAAACTCCATGCAAGCACCCTCTTTTCCATCAGTAGCATGAGACCTCTAATACCAACCACTCCCAATTACCAGTTGGCTTCTGTCATGCAGCATGGCCTCTCTAGAAGCCTAGTACCATCAGTAAAATCTGATCTCAAACCCACACTTGTACAGGAAGAGAGACAGTCTCTTGGGGACACCTGCAGAGGTGCTGTGGCCATGACCAGTATGTTCAGGGATGTTTTTTGAAAGTGACTGCACATCACTTGCTGCCAGCAGACCAATAGCATCGCTCTTGTGCTGTCCCTTCTTGGGTTAACTGAACTCTGCCTAAAACAGAAGCATATGGACAGGTATGACCCATGGTTTGAGTCCCTGCAGTTCTGGAAACAGCAAGGACTTCTGCCTTTTCCACATCAGTGATCGTCTCCTGGGTGTACAAGTCATTCAACAAACACAGAAGTCCCAGAAAGGAAATTTGCTGATAAAGCAAAGCATCTACCAGTAGAGGATGTCACTCACCCAAGAGGCATTTCACAGAAAGCCTCTATTGGGAGACATATTCCATGCCACTGAGTTTGAAATATTTCATTCTTCCTAGCTTGTTGGTTCTTCAACTCTGTTCTTATCCCGGCTTTCTTTAAGGGTACCCCTTGGCAGGTACCCTTCAGGAAAACCTGTGCAAGAGGAAAATGTGAAACCACTGGAAATGTCAACTATATTTACAGTCAGAAGGGGCAGTCAGTGGATGATGTCCTGTTGGGAGGAAAACCATCCCATACCATTGACTGTCTAGTCTAACCATCCCATCACAGATATGATCACCGTGCCACTGTTCAGGTTGGGTGGCATGGCCCTGAAAGCATGAACTCAAAGTTTCTAGGGGAGGAGAACATTCCTGATCCTACAGCATGGAAGCCACATGCTGAGTCTTCACACATAACTACTGGCTGTTGCTTACCCATCCTGGCCGTTTCTCCTCTCTGCTGTGGTGTGACAAATGATACATATCTCCTTGGGAAGCTGGACTGGTACAGACTGGGAGCTTGCTGGCAGATGGTTTTTTTTGTGGAAGGCAGCACTGTTGAGCAGATTTTGACAGTGCAAGCTAGTATATCTGAGCTCTGCCTGCTTCTCTGCTGGCTCATCTGCCCACCCAGCTCTGAGGCAACCACAACTCCCAGACCTCCTACACTTCTCAGCCACTTCTAGAGCAGCTGGCAGGAAGCAGTGGCTTCCAGGTTTGCAGGAAGTTGTGAACAGTTTGGTTTCAGAAATAGTAAGCTGTTTGGACTGCAGGTGTTTCCAAAACAAAACATCTCAGTAGCTTTCCTTCTGTAAAAGATTTTGTGAAGTTTGTGTGTCAGTCCAGCTCAGAATAAGGCATTTTCCTCAGATCTTAATCTTTCCAGGAAGAGCACTTCTGCCATGTGATTGCTAATTACTGCCACTGCTGAAAAGCTGGTGAAGTTTTGGGGCCACGTGTCTGACCACTAAAACATTGTTTCTGTTCTCCTTTTCTCATCCTAGCATGTCTTCTACAGGAGATGGAGGCAGATACATTCCAACATTCCACCACTAACTAGGAGGTGGGAAACAGTAGAAAATTCCCAAGTCTTGCCCACAAGTGGCAACGTTTATCAATAGAAATTGTGGGGTATTCTTTTCTAATCCCAACCTTAGACTGTCCTGCTGGAGCTGGGAGCGATGGTTCTGTCCTCTATTTGCCATTCAAAGGTGCCCAGTCCATGTCTGCAGGATCTGTACAAGATTTCCAGAGAGGCCAAGCTGCCTCTGCAAGGGCAGACATGAGGATTGTAAGAGGCAAACAGAGAGGATGATTTTTTTCTATAGTTCACTGTGGAGGAATTTCCCTTTCCTTTGGCTCCACATCATCTGAACCCTTCCCTATCATCAAGAACACAGCACATCAGCTCCTCCTTCTAGGGAGACAATGGGGCCAGATGGGTGGTCACAGTGCTTGGGAATCCTCAACTATCACCTTGTACCAGACAGCCTGGGATTTGCTCATCGATCAGTTTTGGGGGACACATCACAAGAAAAGTGAGGTGAAAATGTGTGAAAGAGAAAAACAGTCTGCTGTAGACCAAGGAGAAAAAGGTGCTGGAAATATACAGGACAAGTTCTGCAGATAGGGCTCAAGTCCCTGGTGATCCCAGGCAACAAAACAGTGACACAAGGTTTGTTCTTTTTGAGGTGATTGCTTGGATTGGACAAACAGTGGACTGGACTCTGTCTGAGGCTTCAAACCAGTCCTAGTATCTAAGGGACTTCACCAAAGCAGAATTACAGCATGCCCATGGGGAAACCTGACATTTCCCTGTGTTTGATGTGGAAAGTGAAGGTGACTTAGGAGAAAACATCAAGTTTCTTTCCAATGATTGCTGTGGACTCTGATCCCTGGTCTCCATCATGTTTACAGACAGGGTATACATCACCAGCTGCATGCATCTGAAGAAGAGCTGCAGGCCTCCATGACATAGCTAGAGACTATGTTGGTATAAACACCCACATTTTACAAGACAGAGGAAGCCTTCCTTGGCAGAACCTTGTATCTTCAGAGAAGATTGTGGCACTGGAGCTCATGGGAGCAGAATAGGGACAGGAGAGAACCCCCAAGTCTGATTCCCTCCTGCAGAAGGACATGCTGTTGGCTGTGACTCTGAAATCCTGGGAACAATATTGCACAGGCACTGTTGCCTATAGTCCTGACTGAGTGACTCTGCGCAGCACATCGCAAAGCCACCAATGTACCTCATAGGATGTTCACCCTACAGGGACATGATGCTTTTCAGGGTACAGGGGATGCAGGGCTTCAGGGCTGGAAAGCTTGGCTGCTCTAACAGCCCACGCGAGAAGCTCTGACAATCACAGAATCATAGAATGTTAAGGGCTGGAAGGGACCTTGAAAGATCATCCACTCCACCCCCCCTGCCAGAGCAGGATCACCTACACCAGGTCACACAGGAATGCATCCAGGCGGGTCTGGAACATCTCCAGAGAGGGAGACTCCACACCCCCCCTGGTCAGCCTGTTCCACTCTTAACTGTGAAAAAAATTCTCCTTATGTTTCTGTGAAACTTCCTATGCCTCAGCTTCCACCCATTCCCCCTTGTCCTGTCATCAGGTGTCACCGAGAAGAGCCTGGCTCCATCCTCCCAGCACTCACCCTTTATAGATTTATAAACAGTGATCAAATCACCCCTCAGTCTTCTTTTCTCCAGGCTAAAAAGCCCCAGCTCCCTCAGCCTT
>VWZY01000365.1:381993-400592 GCA_013399075.1 Chloroceryle aenea | reverse complement strand
TATAGATAGGGAGCAGGAAAGAATAGAAGTTACATAAATTATATCAAATGTATACAAACAACTATATATAGTATACTACACATGCCCTACATAACTACCTACATAGAGTATATGTTTTTATATATACTATTAGAGGGGTTTTTAAAATANGGGAGGATGCAGGTCCCACAGGGCCCTGCCAGCACCATCTGTCAAGTATTTTGGGATGTATGAGGAAAGGCAACTCCTCTTGCCCTTTGTGCCAGGGAGACCCAGCTGGCTCTCCGTGGTCAAGGGCAGCCAGCTTGGGAAGTGGGATGGAGTGGCTCCAGCTCAGCACGCTGCAGCCCAGCAAAAAAACCCCTTTTAATTAGCTTATTTTTATAAATCCCCCTGGAGTTTGGTTCTGAGAGAAAAGGAAGATGAGCTGAGCGTGCAGTCAAACTCGCGGCACGTGCAAGGGGCAGGAATGGGGCCACCCCTCCAGCCTCCTCCCACAAAGGCACGGGACGTGCTCCAGCACCCCCTTACCTGTGCCCAGCTGAGGTTCTTGTTGGTCAGGTGATAGTGTACCATGCCCTGGTGCTCGTGCTTCAGGATGCTGCCTGGGAGAGACCAGCAAGAGGAGGCAGGAGTTAAGAAACCTGCCAAGGTTTGTGACCAGCACGCTGCCCTCCCCTGCTCCAGCAGCTCACCGTACCTGGGAAAGTCTTCTCCACGAAGGCCTTGAAGGCCTGCAGCTCTCCCTCCTCCTCGCCCCGTGTTTTGGCCAGCAAGGTGTAGCCACTGCCGAACTTGCTTTTCAGGTGCTGGGGGCTGCCCAGGCATTTGAACTGCCCGTTCACCATGATGGCCAACCGCGTGCACAGGGCCTCGCACTCCTCCATGCTGCAGGACAGAACAGGACCTGTTCAGCAGGGCAAGAGCATCGGGGCAGAACAGCAGCTTCTGGGAAGAGGCTGGAGGTGGATTCTTTCCTCTCCAGGCTCGAGGAGGAAAGAGATTTAGGTCAAGGCACTCACTGCTGGCTGCTAGAGTGCCTGTCCACCAGGCTGTGGATGTGGGTCCCATCCCTTGGACCCCATCACCCTTCTGATCACTCCCCAATTTTTCAGGCCAAACCCTGCCCAAGGGCTCAAGCAAGTGTCACCTGTGGGAGGTGAAGATGATGGATTTGCCACACTCCCGTGTCGGTGTCACTGCGTCCCAGAGCAAACGTCGGGCCACGGGGTCCATGCCAGTGGAGGGCTCATCCAGGAAGATCACAGGGGGACCACCAATGAGAGCAATACCAGCACTCAGCTTCCGCTTGTTACCACCACTGCAGAAAGAGATGGGAATGGGCACAGACACCTGATATGAGCACAGGGAGAACCCCACAAGACAAGAGGCGGAGGGAGTGAGGTATCTTCATGTCTCCCCTCACCTGTAGGTCCTCACGAGCTTGTCAGCATGGGGCTCCAGGAGAAGCCCTCTCAGCATGTTCTCCACGCAGCTGCCAATGTAGCGCTCGGGGATGCCCCGCAGCCGGGCGTACATGCTCAGGGTCTCACGGCCCGTCATGTGGTCCAGGAGGGCATCGAACTGAGGGCAGTAGCCGATCCGCTGCTGGACCTTGGGGCAAGAGGAACCCGACAGGAATAAGCTCACAGGCAGGTCACTGCAAGGAGTCCAAGCCAGAAGGTGCCTTGGCACCCACAGGGCTTCCTTGTGCCTCTGAATGGTTTTTGCTCAGTGATTGGTACTGAGAAACGCTTCCGAAACTACAGGTGAAACGAGAGGGAAATTCCCCTGTTGCTGGAGCAGCTGGTCTGGCAGGGATGAACACACACCTTGGGACAGCACCTGTGTGGTCTCTCATTGAGCTTCCCAAACTGGTTCCTCTTTGTGAGGGGCCATTTCGGGTGGTCCAGGCTCTCAGGAGAAGGAAAGCACTGGAGGGTCTAGCCCTTCCCCATATCCTGGTCTCCTCTAGGGACAAAGGCCCAAAGGTGGGCAGAGAGCCAGGGTGGAAGCAAGCAGGGCCAGGCTTTCAGGAGAGACTCTCCCCCTGTTCTCACCTGACATTGTCTAGGGTTGACAGTGGTAGAGGTATCTGGAGATTGAACTGAAAGCCTGACCCCTGCTCATCTCCTACTTTTCCAAAAGGAGCGGGTGATTCCCAGCAAGGACACCTCTAGCAGGGTCTCACCTGCTTGTTTTAGTGAGACCGTCATCACAACCTCCAGCTCCAGAGCTAAAAGCTAAACCCCTTGGTGAAGAGTTGGCTACGCTCTCAAGCTTTCGCTTTCACATCTGTACCCAGTGGAGAGGGTCTGGTTCCACATGGTCAGAAAATGGAGATCTGGGCCACACAAGGACACAACATCCCTGGGATACTACCTCCAGCCCTGGCAACTGCAACTGTGTCCTCCTCAGAAGCACTTGCAAAGTGGCCCAGGCCAGCCAGGCTGCCCTCCACCCCTGCAGCCCCCAGTACCTTCTTGATGTTGGCCAGAATGCTGTGGCCATCCACAAAGGCATCCCCTGATGTGATGCTCTCATCACCAGTCAGCATCTTGAAGGTGGTGGTTTTGCCTGCTCCATTGAAGCCAAGAAGGCCAAAGCATTCCCCTTTGCTGACCGCCAAGGAGATCCTGTCCACCGCTAGCAGGGACTCACGGCTGTCATAGACCTGGTGGAGACCAGCACACAAGCCGTGCCCGTCACCTACTGATGGCACAGCAAGGCAAGAGGTGGCTTTACCAGCCCCATGAGGACCATAGCTCAGATGGCAGCAGGATGCTCAGGAAGGGCCATGCGCTCTCACCTTGGTGAGCTCCTTGATGACCAGAGGGCTGCTGAGAGATGACAGAAGTTCTGGCGGTGACTCTAAAACCTTTTTCCTCTCATCTGCCACATCCCGGTCCTCTGGCAGCACAGACACCCTGTTCAGCAATGCCACCTAAACATGGGAGAGAAAAATCACTCTTTGCCATCTGGTTCCCGTGGGACAAATGGGTTCCTCAACCCAGGTAGGATCCACCCCTTCAACCAGCCACCTCTGGGGACGCCTCAGTCCCTTTGCCAATCCATACACTCAACAGGATCAGCCCCTCCAAGCAACCTGCTCCAGGACTGCTGCCAGGGAAGATGATTTATGTGAAGAGGGCCTGCCTCCAGCCTGCAGGGACTCCTGGGCTCACTTTGGAGGGCACCTTACTTCTCCCTCCCACTCACTTCAGCTCACCCATTTCCGCCGCCTGCAGATGCCACAGACCAAAGTTCTCAGTCTCCAGAGAAGGTTCGTCTCAATGAGGAAAAGGAGGAAGAGGAAGGAGAAACCCTGGATGGACAAGGAGGTCAGGTATCGTCCGATCCCCGGTGTCTCCCAGGAGAAGTAGTTCATCTGATAACTGATATCTGAGCAGGGATAGAACAAAATCAAGACTTGGATCAATCCACACTCTGAAGAGGTGCAGATAAGCACCAGAGAAAGCTGTGATCCCAAAGCTTTGCCAGGTTCGTCTCCATCCCAGCCCACACTGGGCTCCCTGCCCACAGTTCTTTCCAGTGTTCATCTCCATCCCAGCCCACGCTGGGATCCTTGCCCACAGCTCTTTCCAGCGCTTCCCACAAGAGGATTCAGGTCTGGAGGGGATCTGGCAGAAGATGCCCAGTGGAAGCGAGAAGAGAAGACAGGGGATTTCTTTGCTCATCTTTCCCTAGCCCACATTTTTCTCCAAATCATAAGTAAGGAAAAGATTCCTTAATTGGATCACCTCTGAGTGTCAAACGCTGCCCAGTCGTGCTGGTCCTGAAGCTAGTGCCCAGGGAGGGTTAGAGGCCCCAGGACACTGCCTGGCTTCACCGCCCACCCCAGAGAGCCCTCAGTGCAGCTGTGGTGGGATGGCCAGGTGAGGACCAACACAGAGACTCACTGAACGCCTTGCAGATGAAGATGGCTTCAACAGAGGAGGTACAAAACTGAATGAACTCGTAGTTCTGGTAGAAGTCACTGATGCATTGGCCCAAGCAGTAATTGGGTAAGACAAGAAAGACTTTATCCAGGGTTTTGGAGAGGTCCACCAAGCCCAGCTCTGAAAGAGGAGCACAAGAGGACCAATGGATTTGAGTTAGCCAGTTTTAGAGAAAGAGCCTGGTACTTCCAAGTTCAGAAGGAAAACCAACACATTTTTAATGGGTGAGAAAGGACTGTCACAGGGGTTTTGTTAGTGTGGGGACAGCCCCTGGGGAGACAGTCCCCTCAGAGGATGGATCCTCTTGGTGACAGCAGGGTACAGCGCTGAGCCTGCATGGAGGGCAGCAACCCACCTGGGATGCTCATGATGGTGACTGCGAGAAAAGTGGCTGTGCCCGAGAGGATGTTGAAGATGGTGAGACGGGTGTAGCCTGTGGCTCCCACCGAGAAGAAGAAGCTGAGGAGGTACATGAGGGGGATGATGGCCCAGCCATAAAGGAGGAAGATCAGCATCACATCAACAAGGTGGCTGTCTTGGGTGAAGGCTTGCACGTCAAAGGCTTGGAAGATCACCTGGGGCACAGCAATGCAAGGAGAATGCACATTTGTCCTGACCACAAGTGATGTCCTCTTGTCTCAACGACCCAGGCAGCAAGGTTACAGCAGCACCACACTAACCCAGATAACCCCTCATAGATGGTACCTACAAGCAGACCATGCGTGTCCCCAGGGGAAGCCCTCCTTCTGCAGACTGGGATGCAGGCCAGATCTGGGGAATTCCCCTCCATGTTCCCGTGTATTTGAGACTTTCTAATGCCCACACCCAAGTGTTCAGGTGCCAGAGGCTGCAGTCAACTGAGGTGCCAGAGGCTGCAGCCAGTTGGCCATGTCCCCAGCTCCCAGTAGGACCAAGGGGCAGCTTTCTTTCAGGTCCTTTCTATTAACTGCGGCAATGCCAGTGGCCTCATCCTTTTCCCTACACCCACACACATCCCAACTCTCCCAGATGAGCAGCACCTAGAGCTCCCACTCAAGGGGAGGACAGATGGGTGTCAGGGGTGACTCACCAGCATCAGAGCACAAGGGATGAGGAAGTTGATGATGTCCCAGAGGAGGGCGGAAAGCCAGAAGTTGGCCACATAGACACCACTGACGAACTGGACGTGCTTGGCCTTGATGGCCCTCTCGCTGACCAGCAGCAGAGCAAAGGTGCTGGCGAGCGAGGCCATGCCGTACAGCAAGTTGATGGCGATGGCAAACCCAGTCTGGCCTCTGCAGGGACAGCAGAGGGGCACGTTAGGACAGGGACAGCTTGACAAACCAATGCTGAGGCTACGTGGGGACAGCACACCCACAGCATACTTCTTGTGGAGGCCATGCTCACCCAGCAAGACAGTGGCCAGAAGAAACACCCCATCAAACTGCACCTCAGTAAGATGAGCATCTCCCACACACAGCCCACCTAGCATGCCACAAACCTCCACCTTGCCTTTGTGAGGTCCCACACACATCTCCTCTGTTATGGGTGAGGTTGAGAGACCCTGTGTATGGCCATACAGCCCGCTCTGCTCTGAGCACCGAGGGAAAAACAACCCCAACCAGTACCTTAAGGGGAATGGCCAACTGCTGAGACACGGGCATAGGGGGATGTGGCTGCCAGGCTCCGGCAGGTAAGTCACCTATACAGCTACAGCTTTGCTCTCCTGACCTTCTGAGTAAAATCACAGCTACCGTTGGGTCTGATAAGCTCCAGTCTGTCTCTTCCACTGACACCAGTACAACCCAGCCAAGCCCTAGCAGGACAGCAAGTACTTATGTCATCAGACATACTCCATGAGCTGGTCTTTGGCCTTCTCGGTGATGTTGCGGGGCTGAGGGTAGTTGGTCACCGTGATGGAGGCGTTGGGGCCCACCAGCACCCTAAAAACAGCGTTGTCGGCCAGCATAAGGGCTGTGGCCGGGGAGTGATACGCCTGGTTGTTGAACAGTGCAGTCACCACTGTGCGGTTCCCAGCTCCTTCAAAGGAGGCAGCAGTGATGTAGTGCTCGTTGAAGGCTCCCCCTTCCTCGGAGGCTCTTGAGATGAGGTAGTCCTCCAGGCCACCTGCCAAACACCATGGCTGTTATGAGCAGGCTCCATGACATGAGAGCTAACTGGGACCAACTGGAAAAGACCCCAAGCAAACCCAGCCCTGCTGGTCTACCCTAGCCCCAACGATGGCCACAGATGCAGGGTTATAGAGAACACAGCCCTGCTCAGGTTGGAGGCATCGGGCCAACTGTGGAACTCTCCCATGCAGAAGGATACAAGGGGATATGTCAGAGACACCACAGCTGGGACCTGTGCCACCCACACTGACCACCCTGGCAAGAGAAGTCCTTGGCTCCTGCACACCCCACTGGGCCTGCTCCACAGGTCCTCCATGAAACCTCACCTGGGACCTCCAGCGGCGACTGACGCTGGGCATCCAGCAGCTCCACGTACTGCTCTGCCAACCTCCGCGACAGACCCGAGGTGGCCGAGACGTAGAAAGGCACAATGGTCTGGCCATAGGGCTCCAGCGTCAGCCTCAGCAGGGAGGAGTCCCTGGGCCCCGGGAAGGTCTTGGCCACGACAAGGGCAAAGGCAGTGAAGATCAGAGGCACGAGGAACTGCGCTGCCACCATCTTCCAGTTGCGCCAGCTGTACATGGCTCGCTTCATGAACATGGCGTAGAACTGCTGGCAGCACAGGTAGAACTGGGAGGGGAGAAGTCAGGTCAATGCGAGCCCTGCCTGCTGTGGACAGCCCCACTGGCCATATCACCCCACACAGTGATGGGGGAATGACCCCAAGACCACCTCCCCATCCTGCCCGTGAGCCCACAGCAGAGCACGCTCTCCAGCCAAGCCTGTCAACGGATTATCAGGGCAGTCGCTTGACCCAGCACAGCAGGTCAGCCCATCAGACTCCACAGCTTCCCAATGGGATGCAGTCACCAGGGGATCTCAGGTGTTAAAAGCAGCTTCAGCCATGACCTTTACCTTCCTCCACCTCTCAGCATTTGAGGTTCACAAACAGGATTAGTACAGCACAGCTGCCTGACAAAGCGCCTGTGCCAAGACGCCTGGGAGCTTCCAGCCCAGCCCCTGTAAGCACCTTCTTTGATTTTTGAGCTCATAAAACATCTTTCTCCCCTTCTGCCTTTGCGACATGCCCTTGAGAAGTGCAGGGACATTTATCAGGGGTGCACAGGCAGCAGGCCCTGAAGGGCTGCTAGGGATCTGAAACACAAGCCTAGAGAGGGAAGGGGGGAGGTTTTCCTCATCTCCTTGCTGGAAACCCCAAGTGATGAAGAATGGGAGGTAAAAATCACTTTAGATCACCTGGGACACCTTCAAGAGCACCTCTGTAGACCTCAATATTAACATGAAGAGGATGGCTCTGACCAACCTCAGTAACCTTAAAAATAATTTGCTCTAAATTAGACACAGATTCCAATTTGATCTTCCAAACCACAGACAATGAGACCAGCTGTTGGGGAGGCTCCACCCTCTCCCAAAAATCCCCTTCCCACGCCATCTCCCGACTCCCTCTGCACAACCCCGCCCAGCACTCACCCCGGTGTTGAGCTTGATGCTGGAGCAGTCCTCCGTGATGAGAGCCCCGCTGTCATCTGTCATATCTGTCATGCCACTGAGGCTGCTGGAGTCATCCATGGCCCAGTCATTGGAGCGTCTCTCGTGCTGGTACTGGAGAGCAGGCAGCTGGATGGCCTGGATATCCATGCTGGAGTCCACAAGTTTCCCAACCCTGTGCCAGGAGGGAAAGTGAGTGATGAAATACAGCCCCAAACAGGATCAAGCTGTTCTGAGCTGGAGAAGCCAAATCCAAAAGACAAAACCCAACGCATGCCCTGGAGAGCCGTCAGGGCACTGCCATCACCAAAGCACACAGGGACTCATCATCACCAGATGACACTCCACCAGGTCCAGGTTCCCTCCTGCCTACCTCAGGAAGACTTCCTCCATGGTGGTGACCGAGGCGCCGTAGCTGGCGATGCCCAGCTCCTCCCGCTTCTGCTCCAGCTCCGTGAACAGGGCCTCAAACCTGAGTGGAGAAGTGAGGTATTAGACAGTGATGCCCATGAGAGGAGGCATTGAGAGCCTGAGATATCAGTGCTGATGCTGGTTTGAGTCCTGCAGCCAGCTCTGGGGGTGCCTGCAGCACTAAGCACCCCACTGTCCCAAAAAGCTGCTTTTGGGCTCAATCTTCTGCTCCTTCTTGCACAGGCAGCCCAAGCTAACCATGTATTTGATTTCACAGCCAAACCAGCCTACCTCATTTGGTCCACCCTCCACAACATAGTCATCACCAGCTATCAGCTGGGAGACCTTCTTGTGGCCTTTTATTACTTAAAGAGCCTGTCAGAAAGATGGGGACAGACTTTTGATCAGGGCTTGTTGAGACAGGTCAAGGGGTGATGGTTTTAAACTAAAAGAGGGAGATTTAGACTGGAGAGAAGGAAGCAATGTGTTACACTGAGGGTGGTGAGACCCTGGCCCAGGCTGCCCAGAGAGGTGGTCCCCACAGATATGAGGGCCTAGCTGGGGAGGATGAGCAGGGGACGATGCCATTACCTGTGTGTGCTCTCCTTGGGCAGAATGAAGGACAGTTCTGCCCCAGCGTTGCTCTCCATGGTGGCATTGGGCACGTACTGACAGATGAGGCGGGAGATCTCCCCCAGGTTACAGTAGGGCTCCTTCACCATCACCATGTGATATCCTGCCCCTGGACAGAGCCACAAGAGAAGGGAGACGAGGGTAAATTGCAGCCCAGCCCAGCCCTGGGGTGCTGGAGCAGAGGGGTACTCAGGAACTGCAGAGAATCGATGGCTTTGGTGGGTCATGGACACAATGCAGCAGCATGTGTGAGGACGGTCCTCGGAAGAGGCAGAACAGCATGATGGGGAGCAAGCAGCCATAGACAGGGAGCAATAGGTCCCCTGACCTGCCCTATATACCCTTCCTGCTCCTCCCTGGCAAGGAAAAGACACTGAGCACAGCCTCTGCTCCTCCCTTACCATATTTACGCTTAAGGAAGAGTGAGGAGCCGCAGCACTGCAGTTCACCCTTGGCCATGATAGCAATGCGGTCACCCAGCAGGTCAGCCTCATCCATGAAGTGGGTGGTCAGAAGGATGGTGCGGTTGCTCCTCTGCTGCTGCAGGAGGTCCCATGTGGCCCTGCGAGAGGCTGGGTCCATCCCTGACGTCGGCTCATCCAACATCACCACCTGCACAGAGGAGATGGGTGCTGGTCAAAAGGGCTGGGGGAGGCACAGTGGTGCAGGAATGGGCAATCCCAGGGCTCAGAAGGGGTCTTGACCTTGCAACATGCACATGATGAACTTGTTTAGAGGAGCAGCTACCCAGCAGCAGAGCTGCACTGCAGCCTCAGGGTATTGTCCTCAGAGTTGTCCTCCTTTGTGGGGGTGCTCCTGCCCCATCCTTGCAGTCCCTGCATCTCCCACTGGCTCACCATGGGTGAGGAACAACCTCAGAGCCACTACAAGAACCTAGATGGGCACCAGGGAGACAGGTTTGAAGTGAGCCCCACCAAAGATGCTTGCCTTGGAGTCCCCAGTGAGGGCGATGCCAATGGAGAGCTTGCGCTTCATGCCGCCAGAGAGAGCCTTGGTCAGAGAGTGGCGCTTGTCCTCCAGGTTGAGGATCCTCAGGATATGGTTGATCTCCTCAGGGCACTTGGAGGGTGGGTACCCCTTCAGCTGCCAGACGGGGAAGGAAGGGTTAAACCTGCCTGCAGGGGTAACTGCAGGGTAAGTTCCCACCACATCAGCCACCAGCTGCTAATCCCTTCTCCACACAAGGCAGGAAAGTGGGGAAGCACAGAGGACTCTTGCCCAATCCTGAAGGAGCTTGCACAGCTGGTGTGGGGACTTGTGTGGAGTCACGCTGCTCATGACCCTCCACCACTCCTCCATCAGCCAAACAGGGAGCTCCTGTCCGCAGATAGGGCAGAAAGTGGAGGCAAGAGCTGTTCTACGTATCATAGACTGGTTTGGGCTGGAAAGAACCTTTGAAGGCCATCTCCTCTAAGCCCCTACCATAAGCAGGGACATCTGCAACCAGAGCAGGTTGCTCAGAGCCCTGGACAACCTCACCTGGAATGGTTCCAGGGATGGGGCATCGACCACCTCTCTGGGCAACCTGGGCCAGGGTCTCACCACCCTCAGTGTAACACATTGCTTCCTTCTCTCCAGTCTAAATCTCCCTCTTTTAGTTTGAAAGCATCAGCCCTTGTCCTGTCCCAACAGGCCCTGATCAAAAGTCTGTCCCTATCTTTCTGACAGGCCCCTTGAAGTCCTGAAAGGCCCCAAGAAGGTCTCCCCAGAGCCTTCTCTTCTCCAGGCTGAAGAACCCCAACTCTCTCAGCCTGGCCTCCCAGCAGAGGGCTCCACCCTTGGATCATTGCTGTGGCCTCCTCAGGACCTGCCTGATGGATCTCACCACGCTTTCTCTGGCTCAGGAAGCCATGGGGTGGCTGCACGGTGCCTCCCCCAGGGCTGGCTCCAGAGGCTCAGCAGCACTCCCCCCATGCACCATGCTCACCCCTGCATAGAAGTGCAGATGCTCTTCCACTGTCATGTTGTCAAAGAGGACATCGTGCTGGGGACAAAGGCCCAGGCTGTGGCGGATGAGGACCATGTCCCGGGAGATCTCATAGCCGTTGATGTACGCCTGCCCGCCCGTCGGAGAGTGCAGACCTGGGAGGAGCGAGATGTGGCGGCCTCAGCTCAGGTCTGAGGACAGTCCCTGGTGGCAAAGAGCTGGGGGGAAGGCAGGGGTCCTGCCGAGCATCCCAGTCGGAGCAAGCTGGGCTCTTTCTCAAGCTGGGGAAGGTCAGCTTTCTCCTCCTGCCCACAGCATGGGCTGTGTGGCTTCCACAGGCAGGAGGTGGACCTGGCACTGCTGCCAGAATGGACAGGCACGGGGTAAAGTGGGCAGGCAAGACTGGCTTTCAGACTGGCAGAGGTCCAGGTGAGGCCAGGGCAGACTTCCAGGGAAGGTCCCGTGAGCACCCTGGGCTGGCAGGGGCAGCACAGAGTGACAGAGAACAGGGAAGAAAGGACATCAGAGTTCACCATGTCCACCATGCCAAAATAGGCTGTGTGGAGTTCAGCAGCTCAAGAATAATGACAACCAGTCCTTGGCTTATGCCCTCTCTGCCCCACCATGACAAAGCCTACAGAGACCCATCCTACAGCAGATCCCTTCTCTTCTGAGGGCTCTCCAACACAAAGTCTGGCTGTCTTTTCCCCCATCGTCTGATCCCACTCTTGTGGGCTGAGCAGAGACCCCCACCCTCTCTCACCTCCCCCAAACACCTCTCACTACCCTATCCAACTGCTCAGTGAATGGCAGGCGCTCCAGGGAAGACCAAAAACCCCTCCCCCACCTCAGAGGTGGGGTTTAAGCTCCTCTCTGCAAGTCAAGACATCATCCCTTCCCTGCCTCGTGCCAGCCCTACAGCAGGACATGTCTCCTACCTGTGAGCATGGACAGCGTGGTTGTCTTCCCAGCACCGTTGTGTCCCAACAGGACAGTGATCTGCCCTTCATACATGTTCACCGTTAAGTCCTTGACTGCCTCTTTCGTCTTGCTGCCCACTTTGAAGACCTGCAGAGATCATGGTAAGGAGCTGAGGGTGTGCTTGAGGCGAGTGCTCTCAATGGAGTGCAGCCAGCTCTGGGGAATAGCCTCACTTGCCTTACAGCAGCCAAGCAACATGGCCCTTGGCAAAGAAGCCAGCAGAGGACAAGGAGACTGCCTGCAGGCAGCAGTTCTTAAACAATATTACCACGTGTTTGTGCTGTGCTGGGCAGTCAGTACCTTGGAAAGGTGCTTTATTTTGATGCCCGACACGAGGTCGGCAGGTTCCTCCTCAATGTACTGGCTCTTCAGAGCTTTCTCAGGGTCCTCCTCCTCCTCCTTCTCTTTTCCCACGACAGTCCTGGGGCGCCCACACCAGTATGAGGGCTGATAGAAGAAGGTAGGGAGAGAAAATCAGGCACAGGCAGAGACAATTTCTTCTCCCCAGGCTTGGCCACCCTCCTCCTCCTCCCACACTGATGTCTCCCAGAGATCTCCATGACCACACTTCTTGGCCCGGGAGCTGCCAACCAGCACATCTTCAGTGGGCAGGTCAGACAAAGGATGAAACTCCTCCTCTGCCCCACTGCCTTCCCCTGGTTCTTCCTTACAGCAGGATCACCCATGACTGCACAGGGAGCTTTTCCCCATCTTCATCCCCATGGAAAAGGTCAGTACTTCAATGAGAAGCAAAATGGCTCAGGCAGAAGACCCCTGCCCAGAAAAGCCCATGCAATCACCTCCTCCAAAAGCCTCAACATACACTAAGCAGAAAAAGCCTGAGGTCCAGCTGTGGAAATTTTTTGACCTGGCTCTCCAGGAATACAAATAAGTGCTTGGGACCTTAAATCCCTGCAGAAGTAACAATTCAACAACTCCTGGACGCAAAATCAGCATCCCACTGGGGCTTTTGGCTTTTATCTGCATCCCCATGACCCTGGTCTTGCTGCAAGAGGGAGTGGGATGCTGGAGTGGGACCATGCTGGGAGAAGGAGTTTAGACAGGAGGAGGGAAAACCTGCTGATCAAATAACAAGGGACACATCCCCACGGTCCAAACTGACTGTGTCACTGTGGCTTAAGCACCAACTAACTGCAGCAACCAACACAGCTACAGCTGCAGAAAATGGTGCCAAGTTTTTGACTTGGCAGAGTGAGGGTGGCTCAGCTGACGGGTGACAGTTGTCACCCAGCCCCTGACATGAGCATGTGGGGGCTGGCAGCAGGAGGCAGATCACCCAGGTCCACCTGGACAGCAGCACTCAGGGAGTTTCAAATGACTGGCTCTGGTTGCTCACACCTGGAGCTTCTCTCCAATGCTTTTACCTGGGCATGGAGAGACTAAACAACACCCTGCAGGCCAGGAAGCGTCTGGACAAAGATTTAAAGCCAAGATGACCTTTGTATTCAGTAAAAAATTCCAGCTGCATCAGCCTTAACTGAGAACATGCTGCAGATACCTTAATTCTGGAGGCCAGATGGTGCCACCTTTGTACATTAGTCAACCCACTGCAGAGGACAAATGTGGGCCCCACGCCAAGAGATGCCTGCCAAGCCCACAGGAAGGGGTTGTAAACAGTGCTCACCGTCAGGAAGAAGTACCAGGGCTGGGGCACGCCGTACTCCCCTGGAAAGACAGCCTCCACGTACCAGGCCACCATGCCATACAGCACCGAGTCCAGGAGCAGCATCCCGAGCACTTGGGCTAAGGTAAAGTTGTCGTCCACGCTGACTGGCTTCATGAGGTCCCTCCACTGAATGCCAGTCCCTGCAATGCACACGGGACACTGCATATCTCTGCATCCCCAGAGGACAAAGTGCCCTCCAAGAATGTCAGATATCACCCCTTGCCCTAATTCGCTCCTCAGTAACAAGGAGCACATAGAATCATAGGGTACCAGGTTGGAAAGGACCTCAAAAGATCATCCAGACCAAACTTTCTTGGCAGAAGCCAGTCTAGACAAGCTGGGCCAGCTCCGTTCTTAAAGGTGTCCAGTGCTGGGGAGTCCACCACTTCCCTGGGTGGATTATTCCAATGGCTGATAGTCCTTGTGAAAAATTTTCCTCTTGTGTCTAATGGGAATCTCCCCAGCAGTAACTTGTACCCATTTCCATGTGACTCCTTGTGAAAAGGGAGTCTCCAGCTTCTCTGTAGCCACACTTCAAATACTGGAACATCATAATAAGGTCTCCCCTGATCCTTCTTTTCTCCAGGCTGAACAAACCCAGTTCTTTCCTATAGCAGCTTCCCAGGCCTTGGATCATCTTTGTGGCCCTTCTCTGAACCCTCTCCAGCCTGTCCACATCTTTTTAGTACCGTGAGGACCAAAACTGAACCCAGTATTCCAGGTGTGGCCTGACCAGCGCTGGGTACAGTGGGATAATGACTGTATCTGCTGGTGATGCCCTTGCTGATGTGACCCAGCATCATGTTGGCTGCTGGGCTGCGTCATGTACATGCACTGCTCTATAACCCCTTCTAGGGATGGAGGGAAAAGACACAGCAGAAAGCACATCGACGTCTCCCCACCCCATCATGTTCTTCCCCCACGTTTGCTGCAGCTACCCAAGGCAGAAACAATCTCTTCTCCACTCACTGCCCCTCCAACACCACAGCCTCCTGTTCATGGCCATTGCTTTGCAAAAGCATGGCCAGCGAATTCTTATTAATGTAGAAATTAAAGAGCTATTTTGGGGAGGAGGAAATGCGATGGATTCCCATCCACAGAAACAGAATCTGTGTGGTAATTAAAGTGACAATGGCATTTTGTGCAGCCCAGACTGCCAGGGGCATGTGTTCAGAGGGGCAGAGCCCCAGTGCTGGTAAGACTTGAGGGAGCCATCAGCAATTGTCCCTCCTGCTCTCATACATGCCAACCAAACACATCCCAACACACCGCAAAAAAGGGCTGGCTCCTCTCCTGAGGCACTCGCTCACCTTTTCCTTCAAACATGCCTATAAGCTGGGCTCCCATGGCCATGGCCACGTTGGAGATGAGGCAGGATGCCAGCTTCTGGCTGTGAGACATCAAGTCGTAGCGGGGCGAGATGAAGAAGTAAGGGATGTAGGAGAAAAAGTAGAGGAAGCCGCCAGCAGCAGCCGCAACGTTTGCTGCCAGCACAGAGAGAAGGGGGAGAGAAAACATCAACAATATGGTGATGCCACCAACTATTTCTCCCTAGCATTCCATCCAGGGAGATTGAAGCCTTCTTCACAAAATGTAGTTACAGGGGGGAAGGATGAGGATGTGCCCATGTCCCATGGCAAGGCAGGAGCAGCACAGGCCCCTGACCCCACAGTGGGCAGCTGCAAAAACACCCATCTCATCATCCTGGGATCAAGACAGCCAGAGGAGGCCCTAATTAATGAGCTTCTCTGGTTTGGGAAGTGACACTGCACAAAAAGTGAAGAAAGCCCCCCTCCTCCACATGTCAAAGCAAGTTCTCCAACAGACCCATGGGCAACTCCACATAACTCTGGAGCTGGCCTTGCTTTGAGCAGAATTGACCAATGACCTTCAGAGTTGCCTCCCAACCAAAATTAACCAAAGATTTTATGGAACGAGACCCAAAACACCCCTCTCAGCCCTGCATATCAGCAAAGCAAGGAGACAGCCAGGGAGGGACTCACCTCTTGAAAAGAAGGTGCTCACCATGAAGTTGAAGGAGATAGAGGAGATGGAGAAGATGGCGAGGAAGGTGAACACCAGTGTGGGGTCGCTGTTGGTGAGCACTGCTCCCTGTTCACTTACCTACCGAGAAAATCTGGTTACACCCAGGGCTGCAAGCACTTGTGGGCAGCTGAGACATGATGTTCTCCATGGGTTAAAGACTGAGAGACAGGGGAGAACACCCAGACCCTCCTTGACCACTCCAGAGGGAGGAAAGACAGGTTGCCCTCATGTGACATGGTGTCTAAGAGGCAGGGGACACCCTGCTCAGCATCCAGGCAGCCACCTCCTGCTTCTCCTGGTGTGGGTACAAGCAGAGAGGAGAGCCCGAGTCCCTTCAAGGGCACGTAGAGCTGTGGGCTCAGTCAGGGTGGTCCTGCTCTGCATGGAGTGCCTGGGCCCCCCATTCCCCTTGTGGGGAGGTCACCCTGACATGAAACGTAGATGTGGGAGGCAGTACTGCCCACCCAGCTCTGGACAAGGGCAACTCCAGCCTCCATTACACATGTGGAGGAGTCTGGAAACACCAGGACAGTTCAGCTCACAGCAGAGGAGCCTTGTCATCCCTGTGCCTTGCCAGCACAGAGCTTCCAGCCTACAGAACAGTGGCCTGTAGAAAGACACTCACCTTGACACAGAAGAGCACAGTGACGAAAAACACGGACACCAGGAGGAAGAGGAAGAACATAAGGAACCAAGCGCTCCAGTGCAACCAGTTGCTGAGGCCCATCATGCGCATGTACTCCTGTGGGGAGGGCACACTGTCACCAAGGGCTGCACCCACACAGCCCAAGCATGGTCAGGGGCAAGGTGGAGGCCCTGGGCTGGCTGGTGGTAGCTTTGCCCTGCAGCACTAGTAAGGGAGGTAGAAGCCCCAGGTCCCACTGAAGTGATCTTGAGTAACCTTCAGGATCACGTTGCTGTCCCCCAGGACACCATCTTCCCAGAGAGCTGAGCTGAACCCAAAACCACAGCAGCTGAGGTCAGCAGGGCCATCACAATCACCCGGCAGCAGCGGAGCAGGCAGCACAACCCAATGCCCAGGGGAAGCCAAGCCTGCGCACTCAGCCAGCCCTGCTGTCGCAACTACCACATCAGCTGAGCTCCAACCGCCCCCACCCCACCACTCAGACACCCAAGTTTCTACATTTGAAAAACAAAAGATCTTGCTTCCCACTCACTGAACTCCTGAATCTGCAAACCTCTTGAATACACAAACATTGTGCTCTCTCCAAGCCACTTTCCAGCCCAAAAGAAGCACCAGCCCTTCGGTCCAGCAGCCACGGCCGTGTGGCAAGGAGAGCCGAGCTGTGTCCTGCTAGCAGGATTAGCGACATTCCTCCCCGAAGCCTGCTAATCTGCTGCCATCCCCACCTCCTGCTTGCTGGCTCCAAACCCAAAGGGGGATTTTGTTCCGAACTTTAAGGTGGCATCCACTGGAAAAAGTGACAGAAGGAGGGGAGCACCCAGATGTCCCACCACTAGTGTTACCTTCAGCTTCTTCTCCTTCTCGTGCACCACGGCACGAACGATGTTGAGCGAGGTGTAGGTGAAGCTGAGCATGAGGAGCAAGGGCAGCTGGTTCTGGATGGCGAGGAGGAAGAGGTCATTGACATACGCCGGGTAGGGGAAGCGCTGCACCACCACTGTGATGTTCTCCAGCAGGCTGGCGGAGCTGGCGTTGGCGTGGTACTGCATGATGGCTCTGTCCACTGCATGCTGCACCGCCAGGAAACCTTCTCGGATGTAGCCTGAGCAGCAAAAATAACACAGGGGAATAGAGCTGGGCCTGGGATTCAGAGGCAGGGGCTGGCAGAGGGGCACCCAACTAAGATGAGCAGGCAGATGAAATATTCTAAATGAAGTCTCACAATCGCCAGCCCTTGTTCTGGTTGGAGACTTCAACCTACCAAACATCTGCTGGAAATATAACACAGCAAAGAGCAGACAGGCTAGGAGGTATCTTGAGTGTTTGGAAGGTAGATATAGACATAACTGGTAGATGAGCCAACCAGGGAAGGTGCCTCACTCGACCTCCTGTTCACAAATGGAGAAGGACTAGGGGGAGATGTGGTGGTCGGAGTCCATCTTGGGAAATGGTCTGAAGTTGGGGCAGGGGAGGTTTAGATTGGATATGAGGAAGAAGTTCTTTACAGAAAGAGTGGTGAGGCACTGGAGCAGCTTCCCAGGGAGGTGGTTGAGTCCCCGTCCCTGGAGGTATCTTAAAAAACGAGCAGACCTCGTGCTTCAGGACATGCTCTAGGGCAGCCATGTAGGGGGTTATTTTGTGGTTTTGAAGTCGTGTTTGATCAGGGTATTTAGGTGGGGTTTTTTTTTGCTATGGCCATGGTTGGACTCAGTGATCTAGAGGGTCCTTTCCAACCATTAATATTCTGTGACATTCTGTGCTATTTCTGTCGCATGTCACCACAACGGCAACTCAAACTCTGCCTACAAAGGCCCAGACAAGCATTTGAAAAATTAGTTGCTTAAAGTGACCCAGGCAGAGAAGGAAAAGATAAGAATATGAGATTGTGAGCAGTGTTTTGTATTAACTCATGTATGAAACAAACAGCAGGCTGAGGAAATTGATCCAAGCTCCTGGTCACCCCATCCCACAAAGCATTTGGACCAGCAGATACCATCGTGTCCTCTCAGGCTTGGGTGAATTTACACCATGTGAGCAAAACCCATCTGTCCACCTCCTCAGCCTCTCAAGCTTTTCCTTGACATTGCTGTTGAACAATGGGAAGAGAAACTCAACCAAGGTAAATATCCCCTTTGCAGCNATAGTGACAAATATTTATTCTACTTAATGAAAATTAATAAAATTGGTTTTCAAAATAATTTTTAATTCATCTTAAAATTTTAATGTATTATTCTTGTTAAAAATAAATTTTTTACTTTACAAATTTTATTTTAGTACATTAGCTTTTAAACAAACTATTTACTTAAAAGCTCAGAGGCTCAGTGAATCTCTCTAACAAGCTGAGTTGCTGGACAGAAAATCCCACCCATCTCTGCAGCAGAGGGGAGGTGGCCCTCACCTGGAGTTCCCCCATCGGCAAACTTGGCCTCCCGGGGCCCAGGCAGCTGGAAGAGTGGGAAGAGGTAGCTGGTGTGCCAGTCCCGGTCCAGGTTGGGGTTCAGGCCTGTCTGCTCACTCCGCGGCGCGTTCCTTGGGCTGTACTTGAAGCGGAGCTCATAGTCAACCTGGAGGAAGCAGCCAAAGGGTGTCACGGTGGGACGGGAGGGAGGGGTGTGTGTCCCATGTCCTCATCCCCCGGTCCCGCTCACCTGGAGGGGCAGTGGGGCTGTACTCTGCTGGAAGAGGTGCT
>VWZY01000365.1:351136-363542 GCA_013399075.1 Chloroceryle aenea | reverse complement strand
CCTGCCCCGGGCTGTGGGACCGGACACCCTGCCGGGGCATCGCTAAACCGCCCGAGTCCGCCGTAAGCAGAGGCGCGGGGCGGGGGGACGGCAGCCTGCGGGTCTGCCCTGGGGCGGCAGCCACCGGCTGGGCTCCCACCGCTGCCACCGGCGTAGGACCGAGCGAGGCTGGGCAGCTCCGTGACCTGACGGAACCCGAGTGGTTTTGGAGCCACGCTTCCTCTTTTTGGTCTTTAGGTTCAGAACCTAAACGCTGCCAGCGCTGTACGGGAGTCCCGGCGGTGGTGCTGTCAGTGGCCATTTAAAGTCAGCGTGGGATTCTCAACCTGTCGGGGGGCGGGCAGAAGGAAGCAGCTAAATCACCGGAGCTCCTTATCAACTGTTTAGTGACTGGTGCTCTTTTCTCTGCAGTCTACGTGTAAATGGCCAAAGGAAAGGTTTTGATCTTGTCATCTGTTCTTAACTTGGAGCCACTGTTCAGGAGGGATTTTCTCCATTTGCCTGATATTTGACTTTAGTTTCTTTTTAATTATTGATGCTGCTACATGATAAAGTCTGGGCATCCACCTATGTCTTTAAAAAGATGAGATGGTAGAAAAAGAGAAAATGTTTTTGTTATTACAGTACTTCTATAGATGCACCTTTTGGGTGAGAAGCAGCAGATAACTGGTGTCTAACACTCAGTCAAAGAGCCCGAGAAGAGGAACTACCCCGAGGCCAGGGAATGGGTGCAAAAGTTACTGTAGAGGGAAGACCACATACAGCTCTACCATCCATGCAGAGCAGAAGGGACTTTGGCATCTCTTACAGACCTGACATGTAGCAAAGCGAGCTGGAGGGATTGCTCAGCAAATTGGGGGTGCCTTTGAGATGCCTCAAACTAAGGATTTGTTCTTTATGTACCACCTTCAAAGCACCCCAGTACTGTAGCCATTGCCTAGATGTTTCTATGACTTAAGCAGAACCGCACTCGAAGCATTTCAGGGGCGCTGTGCTTCAGGAGCAAGGTGAGAACAGTTTTGTAGTACCCTGGGAAGATGCTGTTGCAGAGGATGCTTGTGCGAAGACCTAGTGAAAGAAGCAGGGGATAAATAATAGCAGGTGGCACAGGCTGTGTTTGTTGATGCTGCTGGTGTCTCTTTTCTGTGCTCCTGTAACCATGTCTGCTCCATCCTTCCACAGCACAGTCAGCATCTGGAACCTGTCATCAAAAGCAAAGATACTCCCTCAAACTTGTGAGTTCTGATCTGTTTGGGTAAGGAATAGTGCACAGTGTACTGTGTGCCCAGGGCCCAACCCATTTGTCCTGTATGGCCAAGAGTGTCCAAGGAATTTGGAGAGGGTGGTCACAGAGGCACCTCCCAACTTAAGAGATGGATGTAACTTCCCAGGAGCATCACGCTTGGGTTGCAGTAGAAGTTGGTTCTTCCACTAAAGATGTGAAGAAAATAGATATGATTTAAAAAAAAACAAACCAAAACAAAAAGTCTTTGTCCGAGAAGGTTTCCTCTCTGATTTGTCAGGCTCAGTAACCTCCAAAACTGAGATTGGTGGTGTGCAGTGGAGATCTTGATTCAGTAATGCCAGACCTGCTTTTTTCCTGTGTGGCAAGAGTGTGCAACCAGCACTGAGAGACTCTAAGGCCAGAGCATGTTTTGAAATCAAGCAGTAATTCTTGTTGGAGTCCTGAGCCAGCTTTCTAGGCACTTGCCAGTAGCCTGGCTTCTCCAAAAACATGTAGTTTCCAGCAATAGCTGTTCTGCAATGGAAATTCTGTTTATTGATTTTCAGCAACTCACACAGCAGAGCAGAAAGGCTGTTTTGTCTGCTGTGGCTCTTGGGGAGGTTGTTGCTTTCTTTAAAATGAGGCAGTATTGTAGCAGTCTTGCCCAAGTTTCCCTTTCTAGCAGGATGTGTGTGGCTGAAGTAACACTCCTCCTTCCTGTTCCCTTTAGGATGTCAAAGATGGCAAGATTTACAATGAACAGAACTTCTTCCAGCGAGCTGCAAAGGCGGGAACAGGTTGGTGCTTCTTGGGAAGGGCAAGGGCCAGGCTGTTTGTTAGGAAGACTGGAACCCCTCTGTCATCTGCTGTGTGAGTCTCTCAGAAGGCCGGGATAGAATAAACTAAATCACTGCTTGGCTGATGCCAGGGTGCTGAGAAGTTTGTCTGGGAGCCTGCTCTCCCAGGAGTCTCCGCGTACCTTAGCACACCGCAGTACTGGCATTTGGAAGCTTTCTTGTTCTGCCTGTGCTTTGTCTTGATCTCCCTGGTGGCTGTCAAGCCCTGCAGCCTGACCTGCCGTGCGTGGCTCCCTCTCACTTCTGTGCCCCTTCCACTAGCATTTCTGTCAGCTGCTCTCTGGTATTTACTCCATCGACCCAAAAACCCAAGCAAGAGCAAAGAGAACATGGGCAGTGGTGATGGAGGAATTCTATCAAGGCCAAACTTCTGGGAGGAGCATCCTTCTTTCTCTCCCCCTTCTGTTTTGCCCCATAGCAACCACATGCTGTAGCCTGCTCTGTATTCCCGACATCCGATCTGCCTTTCTCTTGCTCTGCAGTGCTCTGTGCATTGATGTGCCAATAACCCAGCGTTTCTGGGACAGAATCCATATCAGAGAGGCTTCCAGCTGCTCTGGGCAGAGCAGGCCTTCGGAGAAAGGGCACCCCTGACTGGGCTCCTTCCTTCTGGAGCTCCTTAGCAGCGTCTGCCGCACTCTGTCCTCTTCTCTCCCCTTCTAGTGGAGAAGTGGAAGAAGTGGCACTCTGTGCCATTGCTTGGAATCCCCAGTTGCGTTGGCTTTGGACTGCATGCAGATAGCTACAGGTGAGGTGGCTCCACGAAGGGCATGGCTCTTTTGTCCACAACTGCCATCTTCTTGGGCTTTCTGTCTTATCTCTTTGCTGTCTGCTATTCCTTTTCTCAATTTCCCCTGGACTCCCAACCTTGTGCACTGTTCCTATCTCATTTATTAACAAAGGGTTGACCTCTTGCATTACCATGTTTCCTTCAGTCCTTCTGTTGCTGCTGAAGTCATTGCTCTTGCTGCTCCTGCCCCTCAGGCCAGGGGACACCTTATTGTTGCCTTTTAAATTGAACACAAAGGGGAGACTCGGGCTGTATATTTGCAATGTGTAATCAGCATGTCTTCCCTTCTCAAGATGCTTTCTGCTCTCAAAAATTAAGGAAATGTTTGCCCGGGTAAGCCTGGAGTTGAAGGGGGTGGGTCTAATCCAGGTGGATCACTTGGCAAGCGTCTGTTGCAGGGTTTCTGAACTGGGTAGGTATTCCTACATGCTAAGCCCTTGTGTCTTGTAGGTTTTTGGTGTTCTCTGACTTAGGACGAACTCTGCAGTCTGTCCTGAATGATGGCTTACACCTACTGAAGGAGAAGGCAGCTTTTCAGATTGTAGTCCGGCTGGTAAGTACACAATCAACACTTGTTAAGAGACTTTTTCAGGAAAGACCTGTAACTTTCTTCTGGATCTTTCAAAGGGGTTTTAAAGCTGATCCAGGGGGTTGTTGCGGTCTCTAAGTAGCATCTCTCAAGCCTGTTTTAAACTTGAGTAGCATCTTTTGGCCAGTATGTCACCTTGAAGGATTCTGGGGAAAGGAGAATGAGAGAAACCTGACACTTGAAAATTCAAGGCTATGGGAGGTGATGGCTTTTGTGCTCCTCCCCACAGCTGCAGGGAGCTGGGGAGTCCAGCTCAGTGATAGGCAGGGTGCTGATGGAGTCTGTGTGGTTCTGATATGTTCCCCTCTTCTGTTTACTCATAGCTAGATTGCCTGGAGTACATTCATGAAAATGAGTACGTGCATGGGGACGTCACCGCCGAGAACATCTATCTGAACCCAGCAGAGCTCACGCAGGTAGGGAGCAGGAGCCGCGCTGCGAGGGAGCGGCAGCGAAGGTGGGCTCGTGAAACAGGATGGGGCAGCACCCCGGCTCCTGCTGCTGGGCAGGGGAGCAGTGCAGTCTGTGCCGCGGTGCAGGATCGTGGGCTACGCTGGAAGCAGAATTCATGCCACGTGGATGCTCAGATCTTGATGTCTTCCAGGTGACCCTAGCAGGCTATTGCTACGCGTTCCGTTACTGCCCGGGAGGGAAGCATGTGGCTCAGCGTGAAGGCAGCAGGACCCCTCATGAAGGCACGGTCGAGTTTATCAGTGTGGACAGCCACAAGGGAGCGGGTGAGTCTCACCTCATAGTTACTGTACCAGGGCTTCCGCTGGTGTTTCTGTTACTGCTGCTTTCCAGGCATTCACATGCACCTGGAACTGAGTTCCTCTTTGGGCTGTTTCCTCTTGCCTTGCTCTGGGCTGCTGTGTTGAGACTTGCCAGGTCACTTGGTGACCGCAGCAAGATGTGCAGGCAGATATGTTCCTGCTCCATCTGGAGCCTTGGCTACTGCAGCTGTGTGAGGAATAGAAATTGGGGCTGCTTTGTGTTGGCTGAGCAGGGATCTGCTTCAAGCCAGACTGGATCCCTGCCCAAAACACATTTGCATCAGGCTCAGCTCTGACCTTGAAGCACTGAGTCCTGGAAAGGCATTTAAATTAGCCACTTCATTTCCTGGTAGGACTGTGACTGTCCTCTCCCAGTGTTCAGACAGGGCAAATCTTCCTCCAGAGGCTGGGAGGTGATTCCTCAGCTGAGTGAATTAGCTGGCTCCCAGAAGCATTGACATCCTAGAGCACATATTAATGAAGTTCTTATATTTCTTGCTCTTTAGACATGTGCCCTTCATGAGGCTGCCTCTTTTACAAGAAGGGGCACCTCAAATAGAGACTTAGAAGGTTGTGCAGTGAGTGCTGGAGTCCTTACTTGCCTTTGAAAGGAGAGGTGATAGCCTGGGCTGCTTCTGGGGTGGCTCTCAAACTGTTCCCTCATGCGTGAACATCTCTTCCTTCCCATCAGGACCATCTCGCCGGAGTGACTTGGAATCTCTGGGCTACTGTCTTCTAAAATGGCTCTGTGGTTTCTTGCCTTGGTCTGATGAGCTGGACAAAGTAGAAACTGTGATGGAGAAAAAGGAAAAGTAGGAGAAATCTTCTACTCCTTCGGGAAATGCTCAGCAGAAATGCTCAATGAGGGAGGTTTTGTGGCTGAAATCACTCAGACACTGTTGGGATGTGGGCAAATCCCCCTGTAAGGGCTGAGCCTGACCAAAGGGTGTTTGATGAGCCCTGGTTTCTGCTCCATTTGCAACGTGGCCATCTGAATTCAGCCTTTTTTTATTTTATTGTCCTTATTGCCAATACAGGCTGTTCAGGTGCCTGCTCCTTAGCTTCCCATCTGACTCCACTCTGCACTGGTTATTCCAGGTACAAAAGAGATGTGAAATGCCTTCTCCAACTGTGCTTCAGGCAGAGATCCATTCCAGGTAGGGGCTTGCTTTCTGTGACAGTTGGACTTGGGGAAGGACTGACTACCTGAAGCTAGACCTTTCTCTGTGCTGGGGTGCTTGTTCAGGATGGCTTCCACTGGCACTGGTGACCACGCATTGCCCAGACTGAGTGACAGGCTCCTGGGAGTGAACAAATCCCTTGTTTTCTTGACAGCAAAGCAAGGAGGTTTGCCACCCATTATCTGTATTCATGAGCCTCACTGGAGAGGGAAGTATTCTGGTGGCTTTAAAAATGCAGTGTTTGAGGTTAGAGGTCATTTCCCCATCCTGTCTTTGTTCTTCTCTTACCCTTTTGGTTTTGTTTTCCCTTTCTGGAACTGGCCAAGGCAGTTGGCTGAGCTGTATGCAGGCAGGCCAAAAAGGCTGCGTGATCCCTTTCTAAGGACATCTGGGGTGGTTCTGCTGCTTCATGCACTAATGTTCCTTGGTTTTGCAGGTGCCCTGCAGAGCTACCTGCAGCAAGTCATGGCCCTAGAGTATGAGGAGAAGCCTGACTACGAGGCCCTGCGACAGCTCTTCAAGAAGCCATTGGAGAAGATGAAAGCTTCTCCTTATGACTCTGTGGACATCAAAATGGTACCCTAAGTAAGTGTTGGTAGTTGGGGTTGCAGCAGCAGAATGCCCTTGTCTGCTGGACTGTGAGTGTGAGAGCAGCATGGTGCTGCCCACCTGCTCCTGTGCCCTGGGCTGCTGCGGGCAGGAGGTGAGGACAGAGCAGGTGGGGGGTTAAGGACTGACCCTTGACACAGATCTGGTTTCAGTCCTGGACTGCATCAGCCAAGGCTGATGGATTAAACAGCAAGCCCCAGGAACATGGAGTTATCCTCCTCAGCACATGATTCACTCTTCTGGGAAGGAACCAAATTGATTAATGTTCCCATTTTGTGCCTTCTCTTTCAGATCAAGAAAGATTGCAGAGGAAGAATTCAACGCTTGCTGCAGTGCAAGGCCTTTTGTGAAGATATTTAACTTTTTACCTAAAGTTGTTCTTGTTTTAGAACAGAGCGAGGTTTTTATAAGTGTTTTCTTGCAGTTTTAATGTGACTCAATGCCGAAGCTGATCTGCTGCTGAAACAAGTTAATGTGAAGATACTTCTTAAGCAGTGGCTGGAGAACTGCAGTGTAGGCAGCAGGAGAAAGGTGAAGCCTGGCATAGAAAAATTAAATCAGGGACATTGGTGTTTGTTTTTTTTTTTAACTGGAGTTGGCAAAGCATAGTTTTGTAATAAATGTTGTGGACAAGCAGTAACGGCTGCTCGCTGTCGGTTAATTGGCATGTTCAAGGCCCTGCTCTGGGCTCTGAAGAGCTGCAAGGGTGGCTTGAGCCCTGTGCTACTTGTGCAGGGTGTTCTCCCAGCTGCTCCTGACTTTACAGGGCGAGGGGCTGGAGCATGTCCAGAGAAGGGGATCAAAGCTGGCAGAGGGTTTGGAGTATGAGTCTGGTGAGGAGCAGCTGAGGGTTGTTCAGCCTGGAGAAAAGGAGGCTTTGTGGGAGACTCACTCAACTACCAAAAGAAGCTTGGAGACAGGTGGGGTTTGGTCTCTTCTCCCAAAGAAGCAACAGGAAAAGAGGAAACAGCCTCCAATTGCACCAAAGGAGGCTTAGGTTGGACCTGGGAAACAATTTCTTCCCCTTGAGGGTTGTCAAGGGCTGGCCCAGGCTGCCCAGGGCAGTGGTGGAGTCCCCATCCCTGGAGGGGTTTCCAAACCCTGGAGCTGTGGTGCTGAGGGACACGGTTCAGTGGTGACCTGGCAGTGCTGGGTTAACAGTTGGACTTGATGATCTTGAAGGTCTTCTCCAAACAAAACAATGCTCTATTAATGTAGATTAGCCTACAGGCAGTCTCAGCTGCAACTTTACTGGAAGACCTTGGCTCAGACTAGCCATCCCATCCCTTCCCAGGCCAGTGCAATACCCCCCCTTGAAGCAAGACAGGGAGACAGCTATATTACAAAAAAGTTTTTTATAAAAAAGTCACTACACTGTATCTGAACTGTTGCCACCTGCCACAGTAACTTCTAAAGAATGAGAATTCATGGAGTCAAGTTCCAGTGTTAAATTCAGTCATGTCTCCTGGAAGTCTTGTACCTTGGTATTTCAATGCTCACTGTCTGTGAAGAGAAGTCTGTTTTCCTATGGTCACAGGCTGGAGGAGCTTTAGCCCAGGCTTGCTAGGCTGAGGTCAGTGGAGGTGGTACTTGAAGCAGCACAGGTTTCATTTTAGTTAAGAAAAGCACCTGCTGTCCTTGCAAGACTTAAAGTCAGGCTTTCAGCACAACAATCTATCTGTCCTCACTGCATTTCTGCCTGGTTCTAGTGTTCAAGTGATTTGTGCTTCCCTTGAGGATGCATGAATGGAAATAGCAAGGAAGACTCTGCGAGACAGGGAAGGAACTGGAGCCCTGGGCTGGGAGTGGCAGGCTGGCCACACTGTTCCAGCAGAGACCAACAGTTCAGAGATCACATTCTTGTAGTATTGGGCAGTGAAGCATTAAGGCACAGGAGGATTTTTTTCAGGCAAGGAAAACACAGCCATTAGAGCCAGAGGCAAACACGGCTTAAAACCATCTGAGAGGTAGGTAAAAAAAAGCTCAGACCTGTAGTGAGCCTTCATTTACCTCTTGATTGTATCCATAAAAACCTTGTATCAGTGCAGCAAATACTATATACAGAGAAGAGGGAAGCACCAGCTGAGTGAGACAGTACCTGGCTGGAAGGAAAAGGCAACACAACCTCAAAAAGGTCTTTCAAGTGGAAGAATTCAAGCATAGTGTTACATCCAGTAACTTGAGAACCAAAGTCAATTCCTTTCTTTTACAGTGCCAGGCCTCACAGTGAAGCGAGGGATGTGACAAGTTCTATCACCAAGGAGTAACTGGTGAGGTATGACAAAAATCAGCTATAAAGTTTCCTAAGTGAAGAAGAATCTTAGTTTGCAGAAGATCAGACAACAGGGAATACTTTAAAAGGGCAGCTATCAAGGAAGGAAAAGGCCCAGAAGTGAGCTACAGAATTAGAAGATAGGTAAAGTTGAGGGGAAGGGCTCTTTTTGGAGGTATTGACAATTATTCACTACCATCCCTGTAAGACTACACCAGAAATACTGTTTCCAGGAATCCTAGAAAAAGGAAAGCCCAAGAAGAAGTCAGAGGCTTAAGAAGCCCAAGTTCACCCTTTCGTCACTGTGTCCTGCCACGTTTTTTCGCTTGACTTGCCTCCTGTCACACTTGCCCTCACTCGGCCTAGCACAGACTGACTGTAAACATGACTGCAGGTAACGAGGCAGACACAGCTCCCGGTTCATGGCACTGCCCAGGGGCAGTGCTGAGGTAGGTTTGAGAGGTATTCCAAGGCTGCCTTCTACAGAAGATGTAGGACTGGCACTGTTGACAGAAGAGTAGCCTGAGCTCCCTTCCAGGGTAGGATTTCTTGGGGTGAGATATGCTGAAAGGCTGCGAGTGGCATCAGGCAGCTTGGCCTCCCTCAGTGGAGCCATGGGCCCAGCCCACTCTGCAGCGAGGTTGTCTTCATCACTGGAGTCCTGACAGCAGTGCTCCATGGGATCCATATAGACCACTGTCACATCCAGGATCCCACTGGGACCCGTCACTGCAGGGTGATGAAAGAAAAAGGTTAATGTTGATTTGGATAACACCAAGCACAGAATAAACTTTATGTCTGCTTACAGCTGGAGGGCAGGGTAGAGCACTAAGTTCACCCTCACTTCAAGCAGTAACTTTCACCCCCTCAGACTGCTTGGATAGGTACTAAAAGCAGTTCAGGATGTGAGCAGCCAGTCCCAGAGTCAGCAAAGTGAACAGATAGCAGCACACTGTTTCTAACAGTGAGCATCCGTCACATTCAGTGCACAGAGAGTGGTGTCTGGAGACACTCTCACTTTGAAATATAAGCAGCTACAAACCCCTTCATTGTGTTCTGAAGCAGTACAGAGAAAGAACAGATATATACCTCTAAAATAGTTTAACAATTATAACCATGGGGGAAGGGGGAGAGTTTGTCCAACTCATCTTCAGCTGAAAGTTCAGGCTTCTGTTGCCTGAGAAACAGTTTTAAGCAAAGATGAAAAACACAGTATGAATTCTCTTGTCTGATTTTTATAAGAAGAATAAATCCCTCACCATCTCCGTCTCTCTCGCCTTCACTTTCCTGATCACCTTCATAACCAGAGCAGGTATCTAGACTCCAGTCTAGGAAGTTATCTAGAAGACTTTCTTCCTGGGTGGACAGCTCTGCTGTGGGCGTAGTCACAAAGCTGCCTCTGTCATCCTGAATGCTGTCTTCCCTCCTCCTGCAGCAAGAAAATCCACGAGACACATTAAAAACCAAGGCTTCTTTTCCAGCTCTTTTAATAGGTAGGTAAAGGTAGTTATGGAAAAAATGAGAATATTTAAGTATGAAATGTCAGGGTAGCAGAGAAGAGGAAAGGCTCCTGCTACTCTTCAGAGCCATTTACAGCGATGCGTTATACTGGCCTTTTAGTTCTCTTTCCACAGGGAGAGCTAAGGAAAGTTTGGATTTCCACCACGTTTGTGTGCATGGGACAGGGCTCTGGGTCCTCCTGTTTCACACCCAACAATGAACAGAGCTGGCTGTAACTCATCATCTGAAAAATCAGAGAGCCACTAGGAATTAGACTGTGAGATTCCCAGAAGGAATAAGAAGCCTGAAGAAGACTATTCATTTTCTAGGAGAAACCTATCCCGGTGAGTTCTTCCCACTTGTACTCACTCAGAGAAGTTACAGTTCCCACAGACCACATTTATAACTTTAGATACTCTCCCCTCCAGAAGTCTGACCTTACAACCAGCCTCCCATTGACTGAAGTTTACTACACCCTGCCCTAGACTGGCTTTGCTCTGGGTGTCAGACATCAGCAAGTGAAGACAAAAGACCTCGCCCACCTTTTCTTTGCCTATTTCTTCATAACGCTCATCTTCAAATCGTTGTTTCACTGCAGTTAAGGACACTTGCCTATAATCCTTTGGAACATCGTCATGGAAACTGAAAATAAATATTAAATCCCCAGTCTTAGCATGCATTATACAAAACAATGTTAACAAAACCTGCCAGTCTAAGTACTTTCTTTCTGTCCACCTCAGCGCTGCGCTAAGGAGGTTGGTGTTTCTGATCCAGCCAGGACACCTGGGTTCTAAGCATATGAGCATCTAGTTCTCTTTCTGTTCATTGAGGTAAGCAAGATACCTGCCCTGCACTCTTTAAAAATGAGCTTTTGCTGCTGGAACTCCTTCTGGAGCTCACCACTAAGCCAGCTGCAGCCTTCTGAAAGCAGTGCTGTTTGGCAAGCTGAAACCTGTTCAGCCTTGAGGAGCACCACATTTTCTCTAAGCCAGGGCCACCACCAGCTGGGAGAAATAAATAGGTCTTGGGGCCTTGGGGCAGGGGGGAGCAAGACAGCTTCCCAGAGCCACCCCCTTCAGCAAGACAGGCTGACTGTATAAATGGAGCATGTCTGCTAGAATCCACGTACTCATGCACCCTCCCAAGAGAATTCCAGAACTATTACCACTTTTGGTAGAGGCTTAGCACACAGGGCAACAGGTCTTCAAGAGAGAAACCGGTGCACTCCACCAGCTGGCTGGTCCAGGGGTGTGCTGGAGAAGAGAACACATATTACCATTCCACACAGTTTGGTAGTTCTGTCATCAGTTGTTTTTTACCCCTATGGGATGAAGATCATGATCGATGTGCTTACACCTGCACATAGTTCACTCAAGTTCACAGTTAGCTTCAGGAATAGCTTTACTTGCCAAACTGAAGATGTAGCCAAGTACAGAAATCTTTGTCTCAGTTAAACACAACACTTGCACAGCCTGATGTTAATACTCACTCCCATCATCACTATTAAGAGGTTAAATAGACTGAACTCAACTCTTTATTCTGAAATCTTATAGCTGTCACCCTGTGCCTCCCTGTACTCAGCACTGGGGAGGCTGCACCTTGAATCCTGGGTTCAGTTTTGGGCTCCTCACTCCAAGGATACTGCAGGGCTGAAGCGTGTCCAGAGAAGGGTCTGGAGCACAAGTCTGGTGAGGGGCAGCTGAGGGACCTGGGGTTGTTCAACCTGGAGAAAAGGAGGCTCAGGGGAGACCTCCTCACTCAACAACTCCCTGAAAGGAGCTTGGAGCCAGGTGGGGTTTGGTCTCTTCTCCCAAGTTGCACCAGGGGAGGTTTAGGTTGGACCCAAGGAACAATTTCTTCCCCTTGAAGGTTGTCAGGGCCTGGCCCAGGCTGCCCAGGACAGGGGTGGAGTCCCCATCCCTGGAGGGGTTTCAGAGCTGTGGAGCTGTGGTGCTGAGGGATGTGGTTCAGTGATGACCTGGCAGTGCTGGGTTAATGGTTGGACTCGATTTTAAAGGTCTGGTTTAGTTTCCAACCAAACCAATTATAGAACCAAACCAATTATACAATTCTTCTCCCCTCCCCTCTCCTCCAGTCAAGTGATTGGGACATCTTGATTAAAGACAAAATAACACACACAAAAATAACTATCTCCAAGGCCATGCTGCAGCTCCACTACAGGAAAGACTCCTCACCTTGCTTATGTAGGATCTTAGCCAGGAGCAGTGCTGCAGCAGCCAGGTGAGCTGGGGAATACACACACAGACTTGTGTTTAAGAGTGACAGTTCACAGATGAAGCTGTAAAGGTGAAGAGTTCTTCTCTCCAGAGACACTATGTTTGACAATACTTCTTTGTAGTCCACAATAGTAGGTATCTAGTGCAGAGGGGAGAACAGAGATTGAGTACCAAGAACTGAGGTCTTTTCCAACCTCAATGATTCTATGATATTTAGAATACTTGTTTCCAGGAGATGCTGTTTACTTTTTTTTAAACTACTACTCTGACATAGAAACATTCTCTAGTAAAAGCATAAATGGCTTTAAGTTTTAATCTCTACAGAATGGCAGAGGTTTTGTACCTGCATGCTCTAAAGTATGCACAGTCTCCA
>VWZY01000365.1:316461-340929 GCA_013399075.1 Chloroceryle aenea | reverse complement strand
TCTTTTAGTTTGAAACCATCACCCCTTGTCCTGTCACAACAGGCCCTGATCAAAAGTCTGTCTCCATCTTTCTGACAGGCCCCTTGACATCCTGAAAGGCCACAAGAAGCTCTCCCCAGAGTCTTCTCCACGCTGAAGAACCCCAACTCTCTCAGCCTGGCCTCCCAGCAGAGGGTTCCACCCTCTGACAGGGGTGCTCCAACCCTCTGAACACCTAATGTCCACCTGATTCATTTCCACCCTGAGCTTCTAAGGGTGTCAGTGCTGAAGCAGCAGGGAGGACATGCTCCACAGGTGGAAGGAGCAGGGCTGCCCAGACAGAGTCCATCCTTATCTGCAGCATCACCTTGTACCTCCACAGCAGAGCCCTGCTCCTGCCCCTTCATGGCTTTGTGTCAGGGTGAGCGGGGATTAGGAAGACAATTAGGAGTCAAAGCTCACACCTGAGTCAAGGCTTCAGAGGAAAGCCCTGATTCTCAGAAGACAAACAGCAGAGTGACAATGCGGGTATCAAAAGAGCTGGTGGATAAACAAAGTAAAGTAGGGAAAACCAGTTATTGCTTTAGCTCACGTGAAGTCTTTTGTGAGACTTTTGGAAAAGAGCAGCAAGAAGAGGAGCTGTTATTTTGTGGGACATAGAATGTGTCACAATTTGCAGTGGCTGGAAATGTTCCCAATGTTGCGTGCCTTGAATAGACACTCCTACTTGAGGGGATGCAATACTGCATCTGTTGGTCACCAGTGCAGGCCAGTTCAGTCCTGCATGGTGACTACGGGGTGCTGAGCTGCTGTGGACAGAGTATCTCCCATACAGATCCACCTCCACCTCCATCCCTAACACTGCAGAATATTCCTGCAGGGCACAGCAGCTGCTGATGTGGAAAAATGGTACCAGAAGCACAAGGAATATTTATCTTCTTTTAATTGTGAAGTGTTTTGAGTTCTAAAGTTAATCATGCTGTCAGCTTTTGTTCCTGATTTCTTCTCCCCCTCACAGCTGTTTCCGTCAACTAAAAATAAGTTGAACCAGCAAACAAAACATGAATAATCAGCTCCCCGCGGAGACCTAAAATACCAGCAGGAGATGCTCCTTAAGTTGTAGGTGATTTGCTGTGCAGAGTATCCTCAGGTAGATCACATTCTTCCCAAACACTGCAGCAGCAGAGGAAGGCTGGGGATGATATTATTCGAGGGACATGTTACAGCCAAAAGCGGGGTGGTCACTGGGAGTTGAAGTTCTTGGAAGCAGTAAACTTTGGCCTGTTTTGTCCTCTGTGGAATCAGATGGCAGAACATCCATGTGGTTTAGCACTGGCAGACAAACCAGATCAGAGGCTGACTGGTGTGCAGTGGGATTCACATTGCCTAAATATGGTCATCTGGCAAGACCTTCAGGAGCCTGTGGTATCTGCAGCCCCTACTCAGAGCTGGCAGAAGGGATGGGAGTGGGACCCAAGCCCTCTCCAATGGGCAGCCAGACACCAGGTTGGATATCCCATCCTGAACACTTCTGCATCTCCTCACAAAGGCATTATGCAGTTAATATTCCTCTGATGCTGTCTACAGAGGAGGAGGCTGATCAGTGTCTGTTTTAATCACTGTGGCCAGCTCATGAACTGGATTTCCCTTATTTATCATGCCTCTTTCTCCACCGAGGAGCAGGCAGGGGGTTCTATTTCTCCTCAGTCAAAATGCCCCTTTGCTGCTGCCTTCATATCTGTGGGCTGTGGATGTGAGGGTTAATACAATGAAGGTCTTTTGTTAGTCTTGATTGCCATGATTTAACCAAAACTCAATAAAGGTGTAATGCTTACTGGCCAGACTGCCTGTGATTCTTCTGAGGCACGTGGTGTTGCTACACTAGCTCAAGTTTCAGTCAGGGCATTGATCCCTTTTATGAAGAGATTCCAGGGTCTCAGACATCGAAGCAGTAAGTCCACAGTCAACAGCCACATGCCCCTGGCAAAACTGAAAATGTACTGAAAACACCCTCTTGAAAATGACTCTTAATCAGACAAATATCAGCTTGCACTTTTTCAAGTCCATTTGTGAGAGAAAGAGGATTAATTGCCGCAAAGATTATCCCTCACTGGTGTCCTGTCTCTCAGAAACTTCATCCTTTTAAGCCTTTTCAGATGGGCATTTGTGAAAGTCTTTTTAAAGCTGGTCTATTTTCCATGAGGAAATTTGTACTAATTTATAATTTTGTAGTCTAATTTGTACATGGATTGTGATCAGATTCAAACATATGGATTTTAAGGAGATGAAGAATTTCAGTCAGGTAGGATTTAACAGAAAGTGATATAAACAAATATGAATGTAGCATCCCATCTAATACCTTCAGCTAGTGAATGGGTTAACAACCAGCTTACTTCAGGCATTCATAAGGTGTTCAGTTTGGTGGACAAGTTACAGGCAGGAACCTAAACACTAAAGGTTGCATTACACGCTGTTGCAAAAGTCATTTCATTAGATATGCAGCGAAACAATGTACAGCATAAATCTCTCCACAGTGCACAGCAGAGCCAAGTGCTTTGCAGAGGTTCTTTCCTCCCTGACTAGCACTGCTCAAGGTAGTTCCAGAACTAAAACCAAAATGACCGAGATATTACAGAGCTACATGGAAGTGAACTGGCCAAGCTGAAACCCAAGAGTAATTAGCTCAGCTGCAGCAACATCCCAGCTCTGCTGCCTTCAGGGTCTAGTGTTTCTGCAGGGTCTGATGCCATGCCATTGTGGATATAAGGATGCCTGAGCCGAGGAAAAAAATGTGCAACAAAGGAGTCCTTTTGAGAGAATTCTCACATAGTCTGTGATTATCCAATCGATAAACATAATACTTTTATATTGTAACATCTGAAGAATGTGTTTAGCCAGTTATAAAATGCTATTTTTTCCGTGGTTCAAAGGGCAAACAAAAGCTATATAGGCCATTTATTGGATGAAAGGCTGAAATGCTCTATGAATTTTTCTGGCAAATCACTCTCAGCTGTCATAAGGCTAAATTACCAAGGGGGCAGGAGAGCTGATTTTCTCTTAAAAGATCCAGTTCTCAATTTAAAGCCTCAATTTAGTACCCCTAGTACTGGTGGCACAAGTAACTCCTCCTGTCTCACTTTTCAAAGGGTGAAGTAACTCAGCTCTTTAACTGCACGGAACAATGTAATGACTACTGGGCCGGAGAAGGAAGTTGCTCTCCAAAGGAAGAAAGATTTTCTCCAAATCTGCAAATCTATTCACAAATTTTGCAGAAGTGTTTGTCTGAGGTCCTTAGAGGATGAGACAACTATGGCTAAAGTTTTATGTCAGGACATCTCAGCATGTTCTCTAACAGCCACATCTCTATCCCATAGGGTATAATTTGCAATCCTTGCCTTTTAAGTTCATCCTGATATTTATTAACAATGCTGCTTGGGGCCAGTGCTGCAAATCAGCAGTGAAGGGCAAGGGCAGAGCAGGATATCTATAATATCTTCGTCCTTTCTCCAAACTATATTTCTCTTTCATAAGGAACAAGTTTGGGACACATTCCGAGTGAAAATCTTCCCGTGCAAAGCAGGACATGAAACTACCACGAGGTGGCATCAAACCCATGCGATGGGACATCAAGACTTCTGCTGTTGGTTTGGTTTTTTTCCAATTCTGAGGACGTATCGGTGCACAAATCCTGAACCACGACCGACTGCACTGGTATTGTAGAAGCAGAAGCCCTACGTTTTACAAATCTTCTTCATGCTTAGTACTGCTGTGTGTAACTTTACTGCCTTCCATGAGTAGAATTACTCCACGATAGTAAATGAACACAAATCAGGCAATCTGCATGAAGTACATCAAGGAAGTGTTTTCCACACTCCAGGTCTGTCCCCACCAAGAGAGATGAAGAGTGAGTGACCAGGGCTTTTAGCAACAAATGACCTGGCTAAAGAGGCGTGCCATGAATTTCATTTGGAAAGAGGGGGCTAATAAAGAACCGTATGAAGTTCAGCAAGGACAAGCACAAGGTATTGCACCTAGGAAAACATAATCCAGGAGTGCAGCACAGGCTGGGAACTACCCCGCTGGAGAGTAGGTCTGTGGAAAGGGAGCTGGTGTCCTGGTGGACAGCAAGCATGATAGGAGTGACCAGTATGTGCTGCAGTGTAAAAGAAAACCGACAAGATTCTGGGACACATCAGCAAGGGCATCACCAGCAGATACAGTCATTATCCCACTGTACCCAGCGCTGGTCAGGCCACGCCTGGCATACTGGGTTCAGTTTTGGTCATCACGGTACTAAAAAGATGTGGACAGGCTGGAGAGGGTTCAGAGAAGGGCCACAAAGATGATCCAAGGCCTGGGAAGCTGCTATAGGAGAGAACTGGGTTTGTTCAGCTTGGAGAAAAGAAGGCTTGGGGAGACCTTATTATGATGTTCCAGTATTTGAAGTGTGGCTACAGAGAATCCGGAGACTCCCTTTTCACAAGGAGTGACATGGAAAGGACAAGGTGTAATGGGTACAGGTTACTCTTCGGAGATTCCCACTAGAAACAAGTGGAAATTTTTTCACAAAAACAGTCAGCCACTGGAATAACCCTCCAGAGAATTGGTAGAGTCCCCAGCATTGGACATATTTAAGATTCAGCTGGACAGGAGCTGGCCCAGCTTGTCTAGACTGGGCTTTTGCCAAGGAAGGTTGGACCAGACGATCCTTGAGGTCCCTTCCAACCTGGTGCCCTATGATTCATTTTCCTGAAAAGGAGACTGTGGTTTCTGCTGTTGCCGTCTGCCATCTGACTCTGAAGTCTCAGTGCACAAGGTGAAACAAGCATCTGCAGTACTGAATCAGCTACCAGATGTGCACTCGCACGTTGGTTCACATGAAGTCCTCGTTATGAGAGCACGAGTTGTGTGCTGCTGTGAAGCCCACGGCACCATGCAGGAAGGGGTGGGTGACCGAAGTGGGGTCCTGCGAGTGCTGCAGAAACCAGGGGCCACACTCTGCACAGCACAGAGACTCTCAGCAGTGGTGAGCAGTGGGGGTGGGAATCAGGACAGGAAAGTTGCAGTGATGCTGCAGGGAACCCATGGAAAAGGGAGCACAAGGAGTGATTCTCATGTCTCATGGGACCTGACAGCTTTGTGTCCTGAGCTGGTGTGCGTGAAATGCGTGCACTGGCTCTGACAGGGTCCAGTAACAACGCACGTCCCTTGTTGGTCAGCCCCAGGAAGGGCCTTGGAGCAGTGGCTGGTCTCCAGAGATTCCAGGGACAGGCCACTGTCAGCCTGTGCCTGTTCCACCCCCTGGGTGGTTGCAGGGCTTCACTTTGGTGGCTCTCAGTGGGGCATCTTTTATTCCTATGCCATTCAAGTGGAAACTTAAAACTAGCCTGGCAGAAAACAGAGAACTTGGCCAACCTTCTTCCAAACAATAGCTGATGCCCTTTAAATTCTTTCATTTTAAACACTTGAAGAGTATCATTTCATAAAAAAACCACTCTTGTGAGGGAGAGAGGTGCTTGGAGTGGAGCCATTGAACTGTAACTGGGACAAACGATTGCCCAAGGCAGGCAGACAGAGCAGGGCTTTATCTGCCAGACAAGCACTGGCTGTTGTAGGACTGAGCCAAAGGCTCTTACCGTGACCATACTTTCTGCTCAGGGGTGAAAGCTCCTGGATACCTCTATAGCTTAACTGACACTTCCTCCTCCTCTTGAAACAAAGTGTTTGCTGGCTGGGCCTCCCCAGTCTTACAAGGCTAAACCCACAGATTCCCCTGTGTGCATGAATCCATTCCTGAAGGATTTCTCTCTCCCTCCCTTCCTTTGGGTACCCTCATTGTTGTCCCTCCACCACCATATCTAGAGGTGCTCCGTCTTTCTAGTCCCCCCTTATTCTCCTAAGGACTTGGGAAAGCTGCCTTCTTTTCCTGGTGTGTATCGGGACACACAACCTTGGTTCCTGTTGGGATGGCATGGGGAATGGCGTGGGAACATGGGACAAGGGGGGACTCCCAGATAGCTGATCAGGTCCCCTGTGTGCACAGCATCCATATGTGTGGGTTTGCTTCAGGAGAGACTCCAGAGCTTCTTTACTGCACATCCCTGCAGCCTTCAGTACTCTACTACATGTTTTGTAAGTACAGGTAGAAAAAGAAAAAGAAGAAAGTAAAATAATATGTACCTAACCTGTTGCCAGCCTGATGCTTGGAGGCCAGACCGCAGCTCAGTGCTTTCCAGAGGCTCTGGGTCCTTGGGAAGCCCTGTCCCACATTTCATGTGGAGTCTTGGAACAAAATCATGAATAGCTTCATTATGGCTGAAGCACAATTTGCCATGACTAGCTCCGCATATTTATATCTATCATGTACTTTATTGCTCTGCAGAAATGAATGAAGAAACCACACGGGTCCAGCTGGGCTCCAGATTGCTGTGTATACAGCTCCTCAAGTCTGGCTATACATGCTCTTGATCTACGTATAGCTGAGCACTAATTCATGGCAGGAGGGGGCGGTCACCCTGGGCTTCAGGACTTGTGAAGGAATTACTGCCCTAGTTCTGTGCGGTGCCTCGCTGATTACAGTCCCAGCCACTTAATACTGGGTGTAGGGTTGTTTTTATTTCCTGTAAAGAACAGAGTGTTTGGCAAAAAGAGAAGAGTGAGAATGACAACTGTGTACACATTTCACATATTTCTAGTATTATTTCTCCTCCGGAGAAGAACAGAGCTGTTATTAATAATCACCTCGCCAAGTTTCTGAATTGATATTTTGAAACGAGCTGGGTGTATAATTTAGGAACCACAGGCAAGGGAGAAAATGTGCTTTCAATTGAATTTGAAATGGGTGGAGAGTTGATGATGCGGAGAGATAAATGACGGTGATTCTGGGGGCCTAGAGCTGTAGCAAAGCAGTAAAACAGACGTTGTCCAGACTTTACAAGCCAGAGGCATCACAAGGGCTTGGGGAGAGAAAGGGGGTACAAGACAGGGATACACAGACAGAGTCCCTCTACGTCACACTGTCCTCAGTCTGGCACTGAAAAGGCGTTTAGGGAATTGTGTCTCTCTGCACAAGCCAGACAATGGGTGCTGGAGCCCAGTGAATCTCGGGTGGCCATGGGGAAGGAGGCTGCAATGGCAGGGCAAGAAGAAAAATGGTCCCTAGCAAGACAAAGCCTGGAGCAAAGCTTAGCCACTGGCACAGGCGTGAACATGGTCTGATGCTTGATCTCACTGAGAAGCGCTGACCTGTGTCTGGGCAGTGATGTCCCTTACCCTGCCAGAGACAGAAGATACAGATATGGACACTTGGCAAAGGTATTGTCACGTGGGTAGCATCAGAGCGTTCCAGGCACTCTATGGGAGGAGTAAGCCCTTGAGAAACACACCTTTGGCTTGGGGAGGATGCAGGGTAAACTGCTGGATAGTAGAAGTGCTTGGCAACTTTGTCGTCATTCCCCCTCTTGTAATCCATGGGCTCTTACAGACGCTGAGCTGCTGTTTGAAAGCAGGGGGAGAGAAGGGACTGTTGAGGCCCTGTAACAGCAGACTCGCCGGACTGTGACTCAGTGCCATGGTGCCTGCGTGAGCCTCCCTCCAGTCAACCTGAAACAAGGGCTCTGAAAGAGAAATTGTGCAGGATTACTGGTTGCTCTCTATAACTCCAGCCAAATTAAATCTCTGTGTAAAACCTTGCCCATGGCTAACATTACAACAGAGGTTCTTCTTCTTGCCTGCATTCCGGCGCTCAGCCAATGGCACTAGTGTTTGATTGTGGCAAACCCATCTCTGCCAGCCTGAGACCCATTAGTGCAACTGTTCTTGGTGTGCTTCCTGGCACAGCTGGCTATCAACAGGCATTGATCATCAGACAGACAACCAATGGGTGACAGAAAACCCTCTTCTGGGTGTACACTACAACAAATGGCCAGCTGTAGACACAGAAAAGCTTCCTTATCATAGAGCTGTCACTTAATAAATACCAGACCCCGCATGTTAAGAAATGTGGCATTCACAGCTCAGCAGCCTCCCACCCCTTCTTGAGGGGACTTCAAGACCCCTCAGTGACCCCCTGCATCCCCCCCAGCCTGAGCTGACCCATGCCTGTAGCACACAGCCACCCTGGAGCCACCCTGTGATGACTCCCCACCTGGCCCGCACCTGGGTCTTTGTGTGACACACCATCATTTCCCTGGACATGGTTCTCCAAACCCCCCACCTTGCAGGGTCTGGGGGGCTGCTGGCAAGGCCCTCCACACAGCCACTCCCCTTCTCTGGGCTCAACTGCCTGTCAGAGGCCAGCTCTGCTGTGGGTGTATGTATCCCAGACCTCGGATCAGAGTGCTGTGCAGGACAGATTAGTGACAAGCCTTCTGGGGGTCTCTGGAGCTGTCATTTTTTTTCATACTCCTGCCCCTGGAGCCACTGCACAGGCTACATTGCAGCTATGGTCATGCTTGAACATGTACTTCTCTGGTTCAGACCCTGACCTGCTGAATTGACTTCTTGGCTTGACCTTGGACTGAGTCCTGCTGCATTAAGACATGCTGTGGCCTTCCTTCCCAAAGATGTTTTCTCTGCAATAGCCTATGACAAAATATAGTTTGCATGGTGATTACAAAGCTGGAATACAATATTCTGTGACTTGACTTGGATTAAACACAGCCCAGACAGTTTGAGCCTTGTAAACACGGCAGCTTCCAAGGCCCTAACAGTGGTCCATCTGCACCTCTTGTGAAATAAGAGCCTCAAAGCCCTGCAAACACAAGGAACAAAAACATCAGTCACTCTTCAGGCTCACCTTCGTCATAACCCCAAATTTATTCAGAAATACAATGGAATTTCATTTTCCTGAGTTCTGTAGGGCCTGAATTTCATGGTATCTCCCATTATGCTTCAGAGGTGATTTTAAAAGGCAGATCTGTAGAGACCTGGATTTTTAATACAGAAGAAGTGGAATATGAAATGTTGAAGAGTATCTTCTGAGCTCTCCACTGACAAAAAGAAACTGCTTTTCCTGGTGTCTTTGTCTCCTGCAAACAGTTAATGACATGCATTACATACAGGTTCCCAAATGTGTTTTGCTGATCAACTGCCATCAGTTTTCTGTATGGATCTACGACTGGTTTCTCTGTACTGTGCTTGCATTGCCCCTCTTTGTGACAAACTTCTCAGACGTGTAGGAAAGAGTCTGACTGTTGCACCTCATTGCTAGGGGAATGAATCAGTAGCACATTTCTAAACAGTTTAACCGGAACAGAAAACCGAATCAAGCTGTAAGGCCAGCATCTTATTCATTAGAAGGGCAAGGGTAAGAATTAGGCTGAAAAATCTCCCCTGTGAAGTGCTTTACAGTGGAAACTTAGAGATTATGAAGCAATGTCGAATTGGGCAATTTATGACAAATTTAGTTTTGATTGCTCATTGGTTGTTTTTGTGTTTGTTTTGTTTTGTTTTGTTTTTCAATTTGGGACAAATAATTTGGTTTGTTCTTTCTCTATATATACGTATATAAATAATAAGTTGCAGGCACATTGGAGACAGGGGGAGGAACTGCAGCTCCCCTTGGAGTCCACGAGGCAGGAGAGAGCCCGTGTAGCTCTAGGATGCAGTCACTTTCTTTGCTTTGAGTTAATTGTGACATAAAAAGTGACTCCATTTCTCTTGCTATCCCAATTGCCTGTTTCAGTCTGCTTCCCAGAAATTGCCTCTCTCTATCAGCACGAGCAAAATGTCTGCCTCCTGCAGTGAGAGGCAGCAGCCGCAGACTCTGTACAGGTGCAGCCATGTCTGAAATTCTAGTTTAGAAAAAAAGAATTGGTTTCTTATTCAGCTGATATTTCTTAGTCATCCGCAGTGGATCAGTGGGGCATCTTCTCACATGGTATATCCAAAACAAAAGTAGCTACACCAACCTGGGCTGGCTAATAAACATTTCTGCAGCCTTTGGTATGAATGGTAAACTCCATGAGGTGAGGAAGTGGATGCAGGGTGATGATTTGCATGTCTACCACCATTCTTGTCTGGCTTCTGCCCCTCCCCGGTGCCAAGAGCTGCAGCTGTAGCCCTATATTCTTATTCTTTTTAGCATTTAAACAGCTGACCAGCCTGCTGTAATGCCATCTCGTACATCCCATCTGTTTGGTGCCTGCACGCTCATGGAGGAAGCTCTGGATTACTCCTGTGTGAATGAATTTAGCAGAGCAAGCCATGACCAGAAGCAGGGAGCATGCAGACGCTTCTGCCTGGCAGTCATCGGCCTCTGTCTGAAACATGAGTAATCCCTGTGCAGATGCTGCTTACGTTAGTGACTTGTGTGACTTTGTGTGAGGTCCAGCTTCCAGTGATGATCCCCAGAGAGCCGAGCTTCTTCGCTCCCTGCTGTGGTGGGATGGGAAGGATTGGGAGAACTCTGAGGGGGAAAGATTTCTTAGCAATTCTTTCCTCAACCATGACAATCTTTAGGAGCAGATGAACACTCATCTACAAAGGAAAACACCGCTAGCAGATCTAGTTGATGCTGTTCAGTCATCCAAGCCAGATCTGGGTTTTCCAGCCAGTTCTCAGTCACAGGAGAGCTGGAGGATCTCATTGTTCTGCGAGTGCAGTACCTGAGCAACTCAGCCGTGGGTGTTGGTATGCGGCTGATGGCTGACATCACTCACAAACCCGACAAAATCCGATGAGGGTACTAAAGATGCTCAAGTAAAATGGAAGGAGCAATTAAATTTCATTTTCTGCTGCTTATGAAGCAGTAAAGGCCACCACAGAAGGCATGGACAACCATGTGCAGGTCTGAGCAGAATCCCTGAATCTTCCTGGTCATTTGAAAACTAACCTTGCAAAAGTGAGATTTAAGTGTACAGCCACCCAGCACTGGTACTGGGGTGGGGCAGAGTCATGCAGCAGTGACCACAGTGAGGGAGAAGATGGGGCACTGGCTGCACAGGGATTGTATGGGCTTGAGCCCCAGAGGAGACTGCTTTTGGATAAAGTACTCCCACTATGAGCAGATGTCGATTTCTAAGCAAGGAAACTCTCAAAGACTGCTTGTTTGTAAATGGTTTTATGTGAATTTTCTGTAAATGTGCCCCATCACACCAAAGAACACACCTCACTCTCTCCCACTGGCAGAGCCAGCTATGCCAAGACCCACCCACTAAGATGCTTCACAGGCTGGGGCAAGATACTGGTTTTCACCTCACAAATCTCTACTGAGTAAGAAAGTAAAATGTTCACCTTACTCTGCGATGACCACGATGAAGATGAAGAACTAATCCAGTCTAATTTCAGACTGTAATTAAATTACCTAGCCTAGGTCTTATTGGCCACTGGTCTTGGTGGAGCCAGCAGCGGAGGGCGGGCATCTCTGGTGCTTGAATCACCACCATGGGTAGGTGGTATCACCCTGCAGAGCTCTCCAAGAGAGGGACCCTAGTCTTTAGGCTCCCAACACACAAAGTGGGGTGAATTCAGGCACAAGTGACAACCTTGGCATTGGAAATGAAATCTGTAGGATACGAGCCACAGGCAAATGCCTCAGTTGCTGCTTTAGCTTTCCTCTCACTCTGACACTTCATGCAAGATTACACCCATGCTTAACTGGCATTTTTTACAGTATCACTAAGCAGTCCCAGCTGCAGAGGAGGAAGCTGATGTTTTGGGCCCTGCACAAGCTTCGTAGGCTGGCTTCTGCCAGAAGTGTGTGCTCACCTGGCACTGCATGGCAATGTGGTGAAGCTTTGGTCAAATTAAAAAATCACGTCCTCTCCAGGAAAGTCAGGTGGTTGTATAGACCAGGCCTGGAGATCACGTTTTCCTGTTTCTGCTGTAAATCAGGATTTATTTCTTTTTTAACATCCTGTGAAATAAAACATTTGCAATGGAGTCCTGGCTTGAGGGAAGGAAGTTGTTGATACACTTGCAATTATATTCCTGGCTTTATGAACTACAAAATTAGAAGTGATTTCTGTAAGTGGGCTGAGGGTGTAACAGAAGAAGTTTGGGCAAGCAGAGCCAAAGAGACAAGCATGGGAATGCATTCAAAAAGCTGCCTTAGGCTCAGGCTGCATAACGTGGTGCTGTCAGCCAGCCAGGAATACACCAAGCACGTTGCAAGGTCCAGGCCCTGTCCAAGGAATCTGCAACCCAACACCGGCAATCTGGAAGCCAGGACATCACCGGGGAGGAAGGGGAGTGTGTCTGCAACAGGAAGGAAGAGAAGCGCAATAAACAGAAGCTGTGGAAGTGAAAAGGTTGCTGGAGGACTTCAGAAGACAGGGAGTGACTGGCCAACAGAGGACAGGGAGGAGAAGAGGCAGCCTGAAGGATCACGAAGGAAGGAGGAGATAGGAATGGACAGTGGGAAGGAGAGAGAAAATAAGTTCAAACTCGATTTTTAATAATGCTTTTTGTGGATTAAAAAAAAAAGGGGTTTAAAGAAATGCTTGCTGTGAAAGCCCTGTTGTCCTGCTGCTGTGCTCATTGGAACGTGTGTCGACTGTGCCAAGTCCGACAAGCTCATCACCCTGCTCTGTTTGTGGCACACCACAGCACCTCCTGACCTGTGCCCAGGTAAAGGCAGAGAGCTCTGTGCTCCTTCCAGCCAGCAGAGCCAGAGCAGTACCTCGCTTCCAAGGTGTGATGCAAACTTCTTCCCAGGCCCTGGACCCTGATGGCACCAGGAGGATGAAAATCAGGCCAAAAGCTCTGACTGTGCCTCCTGTGGCTGCCCCCATGCTACCAACAACTTCACAGTTAAGCAGCATTACCCAATTCTGATAGCTGTCTTCAATAATTATAAAATCTCATTTTCTTTGTGGTAATGCTGTACTTAGTGAGCTGGAAACATTCCCAGAGCAGAAAGAAAACTGTCCTCTGAAGATATTTATTTTAATTGTTTGATGAGGCACCCACAGAAAATGACACTAAGTTATCTCTAAAGAGGCGCTGTTAGAGCAGGGGAGCTTCTCCTCCTGGAGAGGCACCTCGTGCTGAATCTCTGACAGGTCCACTCTGCCTCTAATGTGCTTCTTCACGCTGCTGCATGCTCTTTGCAGTTGATGGATAGGCTTATTTTCTGCCCTTTGTCTAAGACTGTTAGTTGGGTTGGTTTAAACTTCCCAAAGTGAGATAAGAGCAAAGTTGCCAGGAATCCAAGGGATCTCAGAGAAGGGTAAGTAACAGCCTGACTCTCCCGTCACTTGTAGCGATGTAACCGTGTGGAGCCAGTGTCCTGGCCATAAGCTGATAAGGAGCGACTGCTAACAGAGGTTCAAAAGGTCCTGCCAGGCTCGTGCCACCTCTCTGGGGGTGGCATTGCCCCGGGAGGCAGATGCTGGCACCATGCTTTAAACTGGGGCTCAGCTGCTGAACTCTTGAGTTGTGCCAAAGGTCTTCAAAACCTAGAACTTTCCTGATGTGGTTTCAAGATACCAGCCTGAAGCCGTTTCCAAGAAGGAAACTGAATTGGGAAAAAAGAGGCAGTGGAGGAATAAAAAGTTACAGTTAGGACAGAAAGGCTTCAAATGCTCTGCAGAGAACATTTCACTTACAGGACCACCACACAGCTGTGGCAGAAGGCCTCCTAAGCTGTAATTGCAAATGAAATATGAATTCTCAGGCCAGTCTTAGGTCCATGCTAGGTAGAGAAACCAGAGAATAAATTCCTGGGAAGCTGGGTTTGCCAGTGGACAAGCTGCAGCCTCCTTCAGTGCTGTGGGCTGTACTGGGGAGTCATAAGCAACTCCATCCCAGACTGCGAGCGGACTAAACAAACAGTCAGCAACACCACACAAGACTTCACTTGTTCATGACACAATACCCAATCAACTTGACTTCAGTGGAGCTGGACCGCATGTGAAGGGTTGCAAAGTCTTGTTTTGATACACACAGGGAGCAGCAGTAACTATTAACCAGCTTTACTTCACTGAACAGTCTCTCCATAATCACAACCAGTGCAAACTGTGTTCAAAAGAGCGTGTTAAAGCCATTAGCTGAAGATTGGGTGAGGAAGTTATCCATTCCCTAGCGATTAACCAGCAATTTCCTATCCATCACCGCCCAGCGCTATGCTCGATGAAACATGCTGGGTCTGTGTATGCAGAGAACACGGGAATTGTTTTAATTACAATTCTTTTGATTAGTAATTTTTATTCACTGTCAAGAAGGGTGCCTGCTCCTGCATTTATGGAGAACAGTTTTCATGCTTTCTTCAGGAACATGCTTTGCATGAGCAATGGCTCCTCAGATCCCTACTGCTCTTCCTTGCAGAAGAGCACGAGGTGTTCACCTGTGCACTTGCATGATGAGAGTTGTATTTCAGTCCTTTCTAAGCTCCTGGTAATACTCTGCATCTTCGTAGCAACAGCACAGCTTAATTTTCAGAATCTCTCAGACAGACTGTTTTCCTTCTGCCTCATCTGTTCTCAGGCAGACTCATTAATGTTGCTGCTGCCTTGCACTTCAGTGCTTTCTTTAATCAGATCATGCCAGTCCCAGAGGATACCTGTTTCAGTTGCTGGAGAAAACTATTAAGTTTCTAGAGCTCACATCTGATGGGAAGGATCATTTGATGCCATTGAATTAGGGCAGAGGTGGGGACAGTGACATGTAGCAAGAGCACAGGACCTGTGTGGAGGAGAGCGGCAAAGCCATGGATGGCATTGGGATGAAGTCAGCAGATTTACCTTCCAGGGTTCATTGCCAGATGCTCAGTAAATAGTTTTACTTAAGAGTGTTTTGGAATTTGGGTTATAGAAGATCAAATCAGGGAGGCTGGGATGAGGCAGCAGTCTCAGCCACGAGATGGCATGTGGAAGGCCAGGAGCCCAGCAGCTCACTATTCAATCCAGGGAATGACTCAAGCAGAGGGAGCTTCTCTTTTCTGAACTGCAGTTTTGACCTCTTCACCTCCAAGTCATCTTGTTGGCAGATGTTCTGCGGAACATCACACCTTGTGTGAGCAAAACATCAGCATGGGACATCAGAATGAAGCACTCTGGAGAACACTGGCAAACCTGGAAAGAGAAGAGTGGGGGTGGGTGAGTGGGACAATGCCTCACTCATTGTCCTGACAGCTCTTTGACCAAGACAAGTGGGTAAGGGGGGACACTATGTAGGCACACACTTGCATACATCTCATGCACATACAGAAAGACCTATCTCAGTCCTTTGGTCAAGCAGATGAGGCATGGGGCCACCAGCATCCTTTGGGTGACCATGTATGCATGCACCAACACATGGCTAACAGTTGGCAATTTGTCCTCACTGAAAGTCACCCAGCGATGCTGGAAGGCACTGTGTCAGCCAAGCACTCTATGGGTGCAGAAAGAGCAGGATATTAAAAATCTGTGACGTGGCCTAGTGGCAGCCTGAGAACCCAGGTACCACACTTGGCCATGGTTGGTTGTGCACAGATATGGAGCGGTTCCTATCATCTGCAAACACCCGGAGTAACTCAAAGCTTTGCCTGCCCATCTGTTACCTGCATCATGGGGATTGCAAGACCCTGGACTTTGGAAAGACTTTATCACCAGAAAAAGAGAGACAAGCTCTTGACATACATCTTCCCTCCAGAGAAGTGCATCGCAGGGGCAGAGAGACACTACAAACAACTGCATGATTCCTAGCCATGTGACAAGGATGTATTCTATTCCTAGCTTAAAATGTTGTGAGAAAATCCACACAAACAGGACATCAGTTCTCTCAAGCAGGGACAACACCGTGAAACCCCAGACCGTCTGGCCAAGCTACAGGCTAGTGCAAGAGGACGTGAAGATGAACGTGCTCCCAGCCCCTGGACTATCAGGGGTGGCTTTAGGCCAGTGAGGGCTGGTATTGTGGTTTAACTCCGGAAGGCAACTGCGCCCCACAGAGACACTGACTCACCTGTCCTGAGTGGGATGGGGGAGAGAATCAGAAAAGTAAAAATGATGAAATGTGTGGGCTCAGCTGAAGGCAGTTCAGTTGGTAGAGCAAAAGCTGCATGCGCCAGCAGAACAAAACAAGGAACCCATTCACCACTTCCCATCAGCAGGCTGGTGTTCAGCCATCTCCAGGAGACACAGGCTACATCACCCATTATGGTGACTTGGGGGACAAATGCCATCATTTCAGATGTCCCCCCTTTCCTTCATCTTCCCCCAGCTTTAGATGCTGAGCATGACATCCCATGATCTGGAATATCCCTGTGGTCATTTGGGGTCAGCTGTCCTGGCTCTGTCCCCTCTCAACTTCTCATGCACCCCCAGACACCTCGCTAGTAGCATGGTGTGAGGACCAAAAAAAGCCTTGACTCTGTGTAAGTGCTGCTCAGCAATAGCTAAACCATCCCTGTGTTATCAACACTGTTTCCAGCAGAAATCGAAACCACAGCCCCACACCAGCTACTGTGAGGAAAATGAACTCTATCCCAGAGACACCCAGCACAGCTGGTTTCACATACAGCTCAAGCCAGAGAGTGGAAAGTTGAACAAAACTTGTCAATGAAAAAAGAAGAAAAGCATTTAAGGCAGGTACCAGAGAGACAAAAAATTCTTTTATCGAAGAAACAGAACAGAGCATTGCCAGGGATGGACACTGCAGGTGTCTGGGGACAGAGCAGGAGGGATTGGGAAGGCAGAAGGTGCCTGTGACACACTCCAGTTACAAAACACATACAAAATCTGACAGAAAGGCTGGGGCCCTGCTTCAGCCAGATACCGGCTTCAGAACAACCTGCATAGGCTGAGTGTGCCCACGTTGAGTGAAATCAAGCCAGGTCAATGGGATTAACAGCTTCCTCTTGGGAATGTACCAAGGGAACCCCGCCTGACTGCAGGCAAGCTGCACCTCCTCCGTTTCCAGCTTCATCAGCAGAAGGACGGCCTTGATGGCAGGATGGCATCCTCTGGAGCAGGCACAGGCATCCCAAGCCAGACTCTACGTGGAGAGCACTGCTATGGAGCTCTCCGCACTGCCCTGGTCACCTCGGGGCGACATTAATCTCATTTTAGGCCAAAATTTGTGCTGTTTCAATTTGAAGTCTGGCAGAGGCAGCCCCCAATTCACGCAAGTGTGGGGCCCCCAGTAAAAACATTCAACTGAGCTATTCAGCTGGAAACCCCAGACCCAGTAGTGACGACCGCTGTGATCTGGGCACAGGCAGGACCTTGTGCCCTCCCAGAAGCCCTCGGTATGTTCTTTGGTTTCAGTGGGACTGCTGTATGCGTGCCGTGCTGCCTGCAAGCCTCAGTTTACCACCACCATAGCACTAAGCATTTTTTGCCGAGGAATATCTGGCACAAGACTGCAGCTCCTGCTGCTGCTGTAAGGGTTGTGCTCTCATCCCTGGTGGGCAGCTGATGGTAGCACTCTCCAGTCCAGCTTTTCAGGGACAATAAGCTGATGGAACAATAAACAGTCTCAAGGCTGCATTAAATATCAACTTGACATCTTTTTCTCAAGGAAGAGTGAAAAAGAAGAAAAGAATAATGACTTTGAGGATGTCAAGAAGAAGATAAATGCAATACTGCCACTCCCATGATGGGTGGTGGGTTTAGCTTTTCCTCAGCAAGGTTCAAGTGCAGTTTGAGAAGGTAACATGGAGTCATTCACAACTCACCCACATCTCCTTCCTTCTTCACCCACCTCTCCTTCCTTCTATGCTTTGATGAGGGAAGACCAGTGGATGTTGTTTACCTCAATTTCAACAGAGTTTACCTCTGTGATTGGCAGAAGGTTGGGGAAATAGATGGGCACTCCAGCTGGTCACTCATCCCAGCATCAATATTCACTCTGCTTAGCCAGGCACTGTTCAGCACATCAGACATGCAGCCCAGAGACAAATGCTGATGGATCTATTTACACTCCATTCCAGATTTAAAGATTTGCGTCTCTGCAACTTCAAGAATTGGAGATTAAGTGTTTTAATTTGGTTATAAGCTTAGAGTTTACCAGAGGAAGGCAGCCTTTGGAACGAGAAGCACTGGGCTGAGCTGCTGCAAGCCAACACTGAAATGAAGCACGTGTGCAGCCCCAACCCTCCCCTCTCCCAGCAGAAGCTGTCTCTGTCTCCATCAGAGTAGCTTCAGATAAAGGCAGGACCCACGGATCTGATGACTCCTGGTACTGAACTCTGAAGTCTGGGATATCCAGCCAGACACGCTAGGGAAAGAAACACAGCTGACCTGTCCTTATTCCATCTGAGGAGCACAATAGGAAAGAGTGATAAAGGAGCAATGGAAAGCTTTTAGAGAGCTATATTTAGCCTTTCCCAGCCAACTGAAAAGCTTTACAAATTACAAGTGAGCGTTGTGCCACAAAAGCTTGCTCTGTGTCACTCCTGTCTCATAGGAGAACATAGGCTGGGAGAGGCAGAGGACAATGCATTTCAAAGGCCAGCACAGACGCCATGCCAGCTACCAAGCAGAAATGGTTTCCACTTAAGATGAATCATCAGAACGCCTTATCCCAGTGCCCAAAGGGTGCGATTTAAATCACCAACTTCTCACACAAGACACCGAAGTCCCTGCCCTAGAGCTCAAGAGTTTCAGCACAGGATCACAGGATGAAAAGCAAAGGTTTTGAATAAGTCACACATGGAATCTGGAGAAAAAATGGGAACCAGCTCAAGATGTCCAGTTCTGAAGGCAAAACATCTGTCTTAAAGCCATCTTTTTGCCTCCAACAGGAAAATTTCTTTCATTGAGTTCCCTGTGATCATGGAACTTCATAAGCTGATAGGGAACAGCAGCCTAGTTTCTTAGAGAGCAAAATGTCCATGTCAGCTCCTTGGATCTCCCTCTCCTAGCCTAAGGCTGTTTTTCCCCTGGTTTCTGCTTGAACATTGCACAATGTCTAAGGAAGGGGCCGGGGCGGGGGGCCAGGGAGGAAGATTCCTGTTCTGAGAGAAACCAAGTGAAATGTCAAGAGGAACATCCCTGCAAGTCTAGCATTGAATGTAAATATGCATGAAACCCAAAGGCTAAGTCTTTTCGTTTGAGAAGATGTTAATAAAAATTTACCCTTCAGCTCACAATGGAACAACCACATCCTGGTCAGCGCCGCAACATTGCATAATAGAAACAGAGGAACCTTCTGGGCACTGCGTGCCGCAGTAAAACATGAAGAAAAACAATAGTGTTTTTACTCAGACTAGTAAAGTCCTCCTTCCAAGGGACGTCTGTGCTGCTTGTGGTCTGCACTCCAAGGAGGGGCAACCTGGGAGAGCTGCTTGCCCTTGACCCCAGGCCAGGTAACAAACAGCCCGTTCTTCAGATACAGCACGATGGTCCAAGGGCACTGTCTGCCTCCCAGAGCAGTGGCGTTACCCCGCCTGAGGGAATGTGTGCCTGCTGGGAGTTCAGGTCTGGTCACCACTCAGAATTACTCCTGCACTTACGGGCAGAAGTCAGGAGCCTGCCTCTACTTGCAGAAGAACAGAAGAAGATTACAGAGTGGTGTAACAGGGTCTGAGCTGTGGACTGTTTCTGGTTACAGTTTTGCCCACTTTGTAGGCACTGGTGTCACTTCTGAACATGGATGTGCTCCATCTCAGTCATGTAATTGGAGAAGAGAGTAAACAAAATCGATGGCAGAGCCAAGGGGTGTTCCTTCTTCATCAGCAATCTGAAATGTGTAAGGTGGCCTGCAGCTGCCAGCGAGCCTCCTGGGCTCCTACACAGCTCCCATAAATCACAAAGTTTTACAGAAGGTTTCAAGGTCCTCGCCTAGACTCCAAGTACCGTGGTGGCTCTGGACTTGCATTCCTGCGCAGGAGGAAATTTTCAGCAGGTGTCCTTCTTGGAAGCATCTCCATGGACAGGGACGTGAGGATCGGCTTTTGGGAGGCTTGTGTGACTGACCCCAGGCAACCTTCATCAGACTCTTACATGGGCTCCCCGCAGGATCCCAGAGTTAAGTTACTCATCCAGTGACACAAACAGCCCTGTCCTGTTCTCTTCCAGCGTCATGGAATGTACCTTCGCTCTGCTCCCAGAAAACATGCTCCAGCACCCTGGTGATGACACGGTGACTGAGTGGCTGAAATGAGGCTGCAAATGTTAATCAAACACTGCCATGAGCGAAGATTAGCTGGACCCAGTGGTCCTTCAATGGGCTGCAAGGTCCTGCAGCAGCCCTGGCAATGCATGCTCACTTGCCATGCACGAGCAAGCCTGGGCTGTCTGGTTTTGACAAACACAAGCCAATACTTCTGTTCAGCAGATCCCTCTCTGGTGTATCACAGCACGTAACACCAGTGCCCCAGGAGAGGAGCAAAGGAAGCTGCCCTCCTGGTTTTACAGCTCCTTGCTTACCCAGGCTTCAAACCACAGCAGATCCTTTTTCTGTCTTGTGCACGTGTCCCTGAGAGCGAGTCTGGTCCTGGCTCAGAGGACAGCTGCCAGCAGGGACCCACTGCAGGCGGGTGCTTCGTTACAATGTACCTACTGTTAAATAACACCTCTATTTTTCTTGGTCTTTCGATAAGAAGTGAACAGTTTTGTGAGTCTTTTGCTTGTTTGTTGATGCTTACAAGAGCCTCTCAGCTAAGGAGGGTTTGACATTGACACTGACTGCCTGCCTCAGCACCCACTCCAATGGGTCCTGCTGATGGCTGCATGAATTTCTCCTATGCCAAAGGCACAAAGGAAGCAAACTGAACAGCACCTACTGTACAAGTACTTAGTTACTTTTACCAAATCCTTACAGATAAGGTTCTTAGATGCTACTTGACAGGGCAGGAATGATTCTGCCCCCAAGCCCATCACCACAGTGCATTGGACCTGACTCTAAAGAGGCTTGTGGGGCCAATGACTTCTCAGGTGTGAGTGTGGCCCAGGGAGAAGTGGGGAAGGAGTGAGACTTGCAGGATGCATCTTCTTGTCTCCATGTCTCTCAGTGTGTGGACTGACCGTGGGCAAATCACACCTCCTCCTGGCCCCTTCCAGGATGGGCTCGGCAGTTCCATCGGGATGCTGGGTAGACAGTGTGCTAGTGATGGGAGCTGCTGGGGGCGGCATGAGTGTCTGTGACCAGGGGATAACAAATGTTGGTGCTTTCCTGCTCCTGAGAAACCGAGTGGCATCATTTGCTGTGAGCAAAAATCTTATTTCACTTGTGCTTGCTTTCATATATTGCAACAGTTCTAGAAGACCCTAAGGTCTTCAGTACAGGGACAGCATCTGTCTCATCTGGAATAAAATTACACCTTAGGTGCTGTTTTAATAAAGAATAAGACTGAGTATTTCTATGGATTTATAGCGTATAACTGAAAACTCTTAAACACTTGAAGCTGCAGGCCAGCACACCTACTGATTGCAAATTTTCCATGGCAGAATTCACACCAGCCTTTTGTTTTTACTGAATTATCCTGGGTTCCTTTGTGGGGTTTGGTTGTTAACACATTGTCCCTTCTGCAGAAATTAAACATTAGCATTTCTCCATCCCAGCAAACTTCAGAGAAACAAAGACATAAAATACAGATGCCTCCACGTACATTAAGCTAGTGTTGAAGAATAATGAAATGCAAGAGTGCTAGGAGAGGACAGGAGTTCATGAGTAGTCCCTGGAGTCAGAAATCCTGTTAAATCCTGTTTATCCAGCAAATACACTTAAGCACCACATCTGGCATGGAGCTTGACTGTGCTGGAAACAAGGCTTGCTCTGGAGTAGGCAGAGGAAAGCAGCCTGCTCTGCAGTGGTGGGGGCTGGAGAACTGTAAATGGTCTGTGCATAAGAGGCAATCTCAAGCAGCCTGATGGGAGATTGGAGGAAAAAAAGAGTTCTTTCCCCTGCTTCCGGTTGTCTCAGTTGAAGCATCTAATAGCATTTCAGACCAGAGCCATTGCACTGCTTCTCAGAAGTTTGGGGCTTTCCTTTAAAAAGAGGAGGAAAACTCTCCCGTTTAGGGACGGGAAATGACTCCTAGGGAACCATGGTATGGTGGCAAGCAAAGCTTCTGCCTTTGACTCATGCCTCACATGTCTGCGTGCTGGCCCCAGCCCTTCTGCAGGGGATGGTCTGCACACAAGCACACCTGAAAGGATCGCTAGCCCGGGCCACTCCCTGGCTGATGCACAGAAATTTAAAATCCTATTAGCAGTACTTGTGTTCTTTTCTTAGCCCCACTTGCATAGTTGAGTTACTTGTTGGGTACAGTTGATAATGAAATGTTTTGAGGCCTGCGATTTCTTGCCTGGCAAAGATGAGACAGGGACTCAAGGCGTCAAGATAAGCACCAGTAATAATTGAAATTGATCTCCTTGGAGCCTTCCAGGGCCAAAGGATGGATGAGCGAACCCCAGAGTTCAACTGGATAACAGAGTGAGGAAGACTATGAACGACCACCGGAGGGGGAAAAGACCCCAACCCTGATTTTATTATGCATGCTCGGACTATGTACATGAATCCCAGGAACTCATTAGACTAAGACTGCCCTTTCTGGGAAATTTGATGACCGTGATGGTTTCTGTGTCTATCAGAGGGTGTGTTTTGCTGATTCGTTGGAGCACTTATGGAGGAGAATCCCCAGTGCTGCAGTAAAGAATGCCTGCTTAACAACAACTCCGTTGTTATCAGGGATTTCTCTCAGAATCCTCACCCAGCTGCAGCCAGCCTCCCACCTCGGGGAGGAGTGCTAGAAAGCAAGGGGGTTTGGAAGCTCTGAATTTCGTTTCACACCAGGGTCGGCAGATGCCTGTCAGGACAAAGAGGCTCAGGCAGGGCTCAGCTCTGGGCATTGCACTCGCTGTGGGATGCTCTGGCTGCACATCACCTGGGACGAGGCTGTACTGTGCTGCTGTACTGGGGAGACCGGGGTTCAGTGGCTGGCTTGTCTGAGGACCACCTCTTCTTAGCTGATGCCCTACTGGGAAATAAGTGAGCAGAGGTAATAAATGAGAGAGCAACAAGAAGTAAATAAGTAAGCAAAGGTATTTCCCTGAAGCTACCTGAGGGGAGATAGGTTAACAAACATCCCTGACACTTGATTTGCTTCCTCCAGCTGCCACTCGTATCTGGGCAGCAGTTCCCTGCACCGGCTGCTCTGCCTGCACATGGCTGGGGAGGAGTTGGTGGTGGGTGCCCAGGCAGGACCACGAGTCACAGCACAGTCAGAAAGGACGAGGCAGCCCTGGCCAGCCTGCGTCAGGAGAAAGTGGAAAACTACAGAACAATCTGAAGAGCTTTCTATAGCCCCAAGGAGGCCGACTGGGCAATCTTTGAAGCCGTGTTACTATAGCAGCCCTGATGGTAATTTACCAGTACATGTCCTTTTCTCTTCTTCACACCCCTTTCACAACAAAAAAATGAGATTAGTCTCATCTTCACCAATTATGTCGCCATGTTCCCTCCGCAGCCTTCGCTAATAGCTTTCCAGAAAAGTGCTGTGACAGCGCGCGCAGCGCAGCCGAGGGGCCCGTGCTGTTCTCCCAGTGCAGGGAGGAAAACAGCCTGTGCCAGGAGCATCCTATGGAGGTGAGGAAGGTGTTGCAGGAGAAGACATGCTTGCATGGTAGGTTCCTACGGCTGCGTGGCGCCTCTGCTGCACCAGACACAGTTTTGGCAAGAGCTTTTTGCATGAGCAGGAGAGAAGTTTTGCTGGAGGTGTGGGCGGGGAACACCCACCTGTCCCAAACCCCACAAACGGAACGTATGGGAGTGAGGAGGAAAGCCACGGACCAGTGCCGGTCTCTGTTTTTGCTAGTGATAATCAGTTTTAACTACACGGATCATACACTCCTTCCTGGGCTCTTTATCCTGCAGCATTGCAACTGGATTTTTTTCTGTTCTAGTGGAGCTATGAGCTAGGATCAAAACTCCTGGAGAAATCTCCACAGAGGATGGTCTGTGCGGGATATCTGGTGCAGACCAGCCTGCCTCAAGCTAGTCCCACCACTGCACCATCCTCATTCCTCAGCTACACTCCCATTGTGGAGCTGGAGACCACCCAGAGCCAGCCCTTTACTCTTGCGCTTCTCTCCAGTCCCTTCCTATGTCACAGAGGGCTCCAGGGCCTGCCAGAGATCACCTCAGCAGAGCTGATATTCAACATGCTCTTCCTTCCTCAAGACTTTTCTTTAATCCTACACTGGAGCAGAGACAGGGTCCTCCCTTCTCCCTTGGAGGTGCCTAAAGAAGAAAGGCTGTGCTTCCTGCACAAATCAACATAATTACTCCAATGGCAGCTAATGAGCTTAAAGCTTTCATGGCAAGAGCCTCCTTCCCTCCCTGTGAGAGAGGCAGCTTCATCTGGGACTGTCCTTAGCTAAAGAGCTTTGATGGTGGCAGAGGAGAAGCAGGAACAGAAGAGTGTCGTGGTGTCGCTGAGGCTGCTGAACACAGAGCTTTTGTCACAGGCAGGGGTCTCAGTGTGCTCAAAACCCCTGTTACGTGAATGAGGCTGGATGTTACTGCAGGTAACTCAATGCTCCCAGCCCCGTGTTCTGCAGCACCACATGTGTATGGGGATGCTTTCCCAGGCTCAATATCACAAGTACTTTCCCTGTGCTG
>VWZY01000365.1:301105-316260 GCA_013399075.1 Chloroceryle aenea | reverse complement strand
CCTGTGCTGCATGACATGGCTCGCAGCATGTTTGCATTGCATATACATACGGAGCTTCCAGTAAGTGAAATCTCCATGATGGAGGAGGACAGCAAGAGATGCTGCTCACGGTGACATCTCTAGGTGCATGGGGGTCTGTCTGCTTGTGCATGCTGCCTGTCCCCAGACTAGCTCTTCTGGAGAAGGACAGCCCATTAGCAAATTGCTCCTGGCACTTGTCCTTCCCATGCCACCCGCGCCTGCCCCGAGTGACCCCAGCATGAGACACAAACTGAGCTGAAGCCCTCATCACGTGCAGTGTCATCGCTGATCTTTGGTGCAGTCCATTGCAAGTCTCTTGGGTCCTGCCTGCTACTGTGCTTCCCTTCCAGTAGAGCAACTCACCTACTGAGCAAGAATAAACTAACTTACTACTCCCAGCAGCAAAAATATCCACCTCAAGTGCTCCAGCAAGCACCACTCTTCAGATGCCCACCAGGACTGCTTGGAGTATGCTGTGCTCGCTGCAAAGTTTGACATCTTTGCGTCATTGCACCAGCCGTGAAGCTGTTCGGTGCTGCGGCACGAACCCGTCAGCTGGAGCTCACCCGGCGCGAGGGTGACGTTTGCAGTGGGGCGAGCAGGTTTCTGTGTTGCTAGGAGTGACTCACGCGTGTGCACGGACCGTGTCTGCGGAGAGGCACTAATATGATTTTCTCAAACTATGATTGGTTTCCCAATTTCTGAAAAGCCGTCTGGCAGGCTGGGCCCCCTTCCAAGGTTTCCTGGAAATATGAAGATGTTAAGAAGGTGCTGCTGTCAGGGGTGTTGAGTTGAGATTGAGCCCATCTCTGAGTCCAGTGTTGGCTGATGCTGCCAGGCCAGGACTGTGTCTTTATAAAATGAAATCAAAACCATGACCCCATATCCACTTGCACACCCCGGGCTCAAGAGCTTGTGGATGAATTCCAGCTTGGCTGGTCCATCCTACGCAGCCCAGCTTATTTTCAATCCAGCACCAAGTTTATCCTTCTCTTCTGGTCCTGAGCTGTTGTGTAATGTTAATTATTGAATGCTGCCATACTCCTCCCACATTCACAGATGTATTTTGGGACCGAGTGAGGTGATTTCTGCACACAGAAGAATGAGAAGTGCTTGGGCACCTCTGATATAAAAGGCAGTGTGTCGCTGAAGGACGAGGGCAGGAGATGAGGTGATGCTCACAGAAGCTGAGTTAGGAAAGAAGGATGCGAACACTTTAAGTGATAGCGTCATGCCATGTCTGTCCTCCAGCTACTTGGCAGATTATTCATGGCCTTTATTAACTCTGTGTTAAATTACCCTTCTTTCCTTCATTTTTCAAGAGGTTTATTGTTTCATTTTGTCTGGTTTGTCTTTAAAAGGACTTCTTGTAAAAGTAAAATTTTCAGGAGATGCTCACAAAACACCCCGCAGAAAGAGAGCATCCATTTGTTTCCAGCACAGGCACTGGGCAGTGCCAAAGGAACCGGAACAGAATTTGGGCAGTGTGGCCACACACTGCAGCTGGCTGGCAGCTCTCTGCCTTCACCCCTAGCTCCCTGGCAGGGCACAGACGTCACTGCCAGTTCCACTGCCACTTGCCCTTAGGAAATGGCACAAGATCACCAAATCGGCGCCAGGTCAGCCGGCCAGAGGCCACCCACCCAAAGATCTCAAAGCTCATCCCCATCTGAGCCACTGTCTTTGTGGGAGGCTTCTCATGCTGATCCTGTTCCCTTTGCAACTCACACTGGCTGCTCAGCCTCCCCTGCCCATCCTTTTGGCCATTTCCATTAGGCCTTGCTGCACATTCGTGCAGGTGGGCTCTCGGGGATGCTCTGCCAGGCAGGGCAGTGCTTGGGGGTTACTCTCCCAGCAAAGCCACCCCAGAGCATCATCAGTCACCTGGGGGGGCTGTGGGCAGTGGACGTGTGAGTATTTGCTCAGTGCACACTCTTTTACTCAGTGTTGATGCAGCTTCATGGCTGTGCCAGGCTGACCTGAGCCAAGGCTCCGGCTGTGACAGGGAGGGTGCCAGTGTGCTGCTCACACTGCTCACGTGGCCAGTTGGGCATCTGATACAGGCAAAGTATGTTTTTCTCCTGAGATCTATTTCACTCCTTAAAAATCAACATATTAAAAAAAGAATCAGAAACATGAAGTGCTTCCCAGCTAGAGCCTATCCTTACAGACATGCTGACCTCAACGCACTCTGCTTTCACCAGCCCAGACAGTGGAAGTAGATCTTTTAACAGACTCTCAAGGGAAAAAGTTTCCATTAAGTCTATGGCAATGTGCTGTCTCTGAAGCATATGGTCTCCCAGGAGCCACGTGTCTTCACAGCCTCTTCTGGTCAGCTGTGGAAGAGGTGCAAATTGGACATCTGGGGCGACAAAGCAAGGAAGGTGATGAAACACCTCCCTTGTGGGTGAGAGCTCAGGCTTTGGGGTTTTAGAGGAGAAAAGTTGCCAGATTACATTTCTGTATGGATTCAGAATCANAGCAGTGCAGGGGGGTCTCCCCAGAGCCCTGGGAGCAGAGGGGCAGGATCCCCCCCTCCACCTGCTGCCCACATTTAGTATAGCCTTGAGACTCTGATACTTTTTCAGATCCCGAATTCCTCTCCTTCTCATGCTGCAGATAGACTTCTGTATTTTCTGTGTGCCCAAAGCCTGGCTCCACAATCCCCACTTCACACCTGCATGGGATCTGCTTCTGCCTGCGCTGCCCTTGCCAACACCCTGTCTCAGTGCCCCAGCATGAAGTGGGGAAGTCTCCAGCCTTCTCCTTCAGCAGTTGGGTGCTATGTGCCCTTTGCACCCCAGCTGCAGATTTGGCAAAGCCTCCGCAGAGGCTTCCTCAAGAGACAGCTGGATCCAGAGGGACCCTTGCCCTTGGAGCAAGGTTGTGGTCCTGCCTGCCCGGTGCATGTGGGTGGTGTGGGCAGACGCCTCTGCCAGGGCAAGGACCTGCCCAGCATCTCCTTGGCACGGGGCAGAGGCTGTGAGCTGAAGCCAGCTGCAACGCTGTGCCCAAAGCCAGGCAGCAGCTGGCTGGGGCTGCGAGGGCAGGGGAAGGAGTCTGCAAAGGAGCATCAGCACTTCAGAGGAGTGCTGGCCTGGGCACTGGGCAGCCGAGTGCTGGGTTTATTGATGAGCTGGGTTATGCTGGTGACTCATAGCCACTGTCTGTACCTGGCAGTGACTCAGCTCTCACTCCTCCGATGTGACACAAGCTGTAATAAAATCCCAGCTTGTTTGTCGAGAAGGTTTTTTTTGCCCTGCTTCCCACCCCCGCTGCAGGGTTAAGGCCATCAGTTCCCAGTATGGCAGCAGCCGTCACAACAAGGCTACATACACAAATAAAAGCTTATCGGGAGCTTTCTGTCTGCTGGCCAAGGATCTGGAGACTAAAAGGCCAAAGATTAAAGTAAGGCATGGTCAAAATGCCATTGAATTAGAAGAGGTCCAGACCCTGCTGAGCCTGGGACCGTGCCTCTGCATGCACAGTGGGGAGGGAAAGCCCCATTCCTCCCTCCACAGCTCAGATCCATAGCCAGGTCTGCGCAGCTCTGGCTGAAGAATAAGCAACATGTGCCTGGCCAGAGACCAGCTGTTGGATTGTCCCTGAGGTCTAGCAGTGAAGAATGTGCTGTCACCCTTGCAGAGCACCACCAGCCTCCCAAAAGGGCTCCTGTGGTCTGGTTTACAGGTTCTCCTGACTCAAAAAACTTGAATTTTCTGCCTTGGGCTTTGGCTTGCTCCTTCCCTCTCCCCAGTGCTCTCTGTCACCTTCTGAGCCACTCTTCAGCCTTTCAAGGACATGCTTCTCTGAGCCAGGGGGCATGATGGGCTTTCCTGCTCTCCCTCCCAGGTCTCTCTGACCTCTTCAGGGATGAAACCCCTTTTCTCCCACTACTTTCTCCTTCACAGCTCTCATCTTCCTCACATCACAGCAAGTTTCCACCTTTCCTACACATGCCTCAGTTTCTCTCACCATGGCTGCTGCATTCTCTGGATGGGATGCTCTCTGGCATCTCAGCCAGGCCCAAGGTCCATGCTGGAGCAAAAGAAGTGGACTTGGAGATACTCACTTTGGACTGAAACCAAATCAGTGATTTTTACTGTGTGACCACAAAATGCTGGTTTGATGCTCTTCTGCAGTGCCTGTGGCTGAAAGTGGGACGTACTTAGAGGATGCAAAGTGGTGATATCCCAGAGAAACTCCTCCAGGGAGTTTCTACCCCAGCAGAGCAACTCTGAGAAGGTTCCACCAGGCAGTACTGATGGAGAATGGAATTTCTGGCACTACACAGCCTCTTGCTGGTAATTAATATTCCCATAGGGGCTTGTGTAAATCATTGAACTTAAAAAATTAATGCTAGCTGTGTGTTTCCTAGGAGCTGTGGGATGGGTCTGAAGCATGCTGCAGAGTTCCAGAGCAGGATGATAGTCCCATCCTGAAGGCTTCCCATCAAAATCAACCACCAGGTACAGCCTATAAACAGAGGGAGTAAGAAACAGCAAGGCTCTGTCCTGCTCATCATGTGCAGCTTGACAGCAACCCACTCTGTGTGTCTTGTAGGAGATGCAAGAAAGGGAAGTGTTGACAAAAGATCTGAAGAACGATGGGATGGGTTTGTGGCTACGTACAGGGACATTCTGCAGAGAAAGGGGAATAAAAAGTTCACAAATGTTTCCATTTGAGTAGATGTCCTTTGCTGCAAGGCCCTGAATGGTCTCTGTATCCAGAAGCAGTCCTCTAACAGGAACTAAGAGCTCTTGTCACCCTGTGCAGTGACAAAACCTCTGAAAGCCCCAAGTGGAGGGACACCATGCAGCAGCCCCAGCTCCTCCACCTAACCCAGCTCCTCTGCTCACTGCCCACATGGGCAGCACTTGTACCCCTTGAGCCCTCTGTTTGACACTTGCCATCTCTCCCCAAAAAGGTCAGTCCAAGGCTTTTTTGGACACCATGTTTTGAAAATAGCCCTCAGATTGATGACACCTCTTTGCCCTATTTTTATCTCCTATTTCTAGGGCCAAGGCTGTTCATTGCTTCATCCTCCTCTTTCCCTCTTCTACATACTTCCAAGGTTTTATTACTCCATGTATAATTAATACAGTCCATCCTTCTTGCTCGAAGGGTGTCTGGTGAGTCCCACCACTTCTTAACCTTTTCATTGCTGCTTCTTCTGCAGATAAAACCCTATCCTTTAATATTAAGGTTAATGCATCCTTAGTGGATGAGTAGCCAACCGTGTGTAGCCATGTTAGCACATGTTAAAGTCCTTTCCTTCAGCCAAGCAAGGCATTAGAAATGCAAAGATCAGTAGGTTAGTTTAACCCTGCCACTGTTTCCCCTCCTTGCCAAGCTGCCTGACGTTCATCTCCCCTGTCTGGCCCCCGCGGTGGCGGGCACCACGTGTACACTCAGCAGCTGGGCCTTCCTTGGGATGCACCAGCTTCTTAATGCAGGTTAACCTGATTGCTTGCAATCACCTTCCTGCGGCTTTGGTGAGCTGAATTTGGTGAAGTGCCTCTCCTTGTCAGCTGGCAGTTGCAGACCCTTCACAAGGTCCCTCTTTAGTTCAGATGGAAAAATTTCCTTTTTCCTGCTGAGGAGTTGCTCCGCACAAGCACAGTGGGTATGTTTTCTGGGTATCTACCAGGAGTTTATCAGATATCTACCAATGTTGCTGGAGCTACTCCTTCAACAGACTCTGGATGTCCAGAAACCCCAGAGAAGTGCCTCAACATAATTGATTCCAACTGGAAAAAGAGCAAGTCCCATGGCAGCTCTGTCTGTACAACCACCCCATGCACGGAGCTGAACCTGGGAGGCAAGTTACACTTTTCAAACAGATCCTTCCTAACAAAATTACATCCATCATCAGACCTCCTGTCCTGCCTTGGAATTGTCTTCAGGTTGTAGGAGGCTGGCCATCCATTTTCAGAAGTGGCAATGTGCCATTGCTCTCAGCTCCTGCATTAAGGGCTCCCACAGCTCAGAAAACTTTGAATACCAAACTCGAGAAAGAAATTTTCTCACTTAATTTATGACTCCAGAAGTTCCTCTGTTTTGAAAAGTCTGAGCAAGTTAAGTCAATATAGTCAATAGGGTACATGCTGTTTTGTAGTGTTTGTGGTTATTTTTATTACAGATCAATCAAATTACTTGAAAACCCACCCACACGAGCAGTGACCACACTGACAATGTTTTTCCTGCAGGTCTCCTTGGGTTTGGTGGCAAGCAGATCACAAACCTGGTTTTATGGAGGAGAAAGAGAAGCCACAGACCAGAGAGGGTCTGTGAGTTGGTTTTCCCCAGTTTCTGCCACCACCTTGGCCTCCCCATGACATAAATATCTATCAAAACCTAAAAGACGTAAAATGCAGTAATGCTGATTCAGAAATGCCAGTCAGGTCCTTTTAGGTTTACACCATGGGTGCTTTGTTCCTCTGGTCTCCTCTATGATCACTACATCCCTGTGGGACCACATGTGCCATGATGCACCATAGCTTGTATGAAGCACCAGGGCAGATCCAGTCTCACCAGCCAGCCCAGCTCTCCAGGAAAGGATGGACACGTGGATGCAATGTTGTGTGACTGCTGTGGAATTTCCAATTATTTGCGTTTGTTCACCTACTATACTCCCAAAATTTCTGTCAAACTGAAAATTTCAATGTAAAGATTTAGTAAACTCAGGATTTTTTTTTTTTAATACTGAAATGTCAACACTGAGTGAAGAAGAAGACAATTTGTAGGATTTCTTGTCCCCTTTATCCCAGCAGGATCCGAGCTTTGGTCCTGGGTAGAGCAGGCTGTGAACTAACCCAGTTCAGGCTTGTTTCAGGGATTCACTTAAGAATGTGTAAAACTCTCAACCTTCAGATCCATTCTTAGCTCTGGCAGAAGAGTTCAGCATATGGACTTGAACACAAGTTTAAAATAAACCCCATGGAAGTGCTTCATCAAGCTGGGGCACCAGCAGGAGCTGCTGCCTACAACCTGCAAGCTGCGCAGATTCAACCTCTACTGGGCACTTTTTAAAGCCCAGAAGAAGTAATCTTGCAAACAGAAGATAATCAAGAGTAAAACCAGGCAGTAAAAAATGACCTAGGCGGCAGGAGTTGGAGCCACAGAACCATTACAAGGTATAATGGTATAAGGACTTTTGACAAGGGCTTGTAGTGACAGGATGAGGGGTGATGGCTTCAAATTGGAAGGGGGGAGATTGAGATTGGAAATTAGGAAGAAGTTTTTCACTATGGGGTTGGTGAGACCTGGCACAGGTTGCCCAGGGAAGCTGTGGATGCTCCATCCCTGGATGTGTTCAGGGCCAGGTTGGATGGGGTTTTGAGCAGCCTGGTCTAGTGGGAGGTGTCCCTGCCATGGCAGGGGGGGTGGAACGAGATGATCTTTAAGGTCCCTCCCAACCTAAACCCATTCTTTGATTCTATGATTTATAATCTGAGATGAGTTTGGCTGGGCTTCAGTGTGCCTGATGCTTTTCTTCCACAGAAGTGCCTGCTGGGTACCCTGTGAAGAGTAACTGTAACAGCTCTGCATGATTCAAAAAACAGAGCAAACATCTCAATCAGTGAGTGCCCTGTGCAAGACCCAGTGCCAGCCCCACAGGATTTCTGCTAGGCAGGTCTTCAAGAAAACATCCTCAGGAGGAAGGAGGATCCTGAGTAAAACAGTGATTTTGCTGTGAACAGAAAAGGGAAATTATGAAGTCCTGAAAATATTGCTGCAGAGAGACCCGGTGCAAAAAGCTGCAGTGGTTTTGTTTTGCAGGGCACTGTGTAAGAAGCACCGAGGATGTGGTGCCACAGGGCTGTGGGAGGGACTGCAAAGCATCACTCGTGTGTTCATGTGCGGTTGGCACAGCATCCACCAAAGATGCCTTTTAAAGCCTCCGTGACAAAACTCAACAGACAAGGACAAACTCACTCCTGGGTGTCATACTGGTTTTGAGTTTCTAAGTGGAATGCTGCAAATGGAGACTTTAAAAACAAGTAAGTATAATGTAAGAAGTACTTTTAAAGGACAAGGTTAGAGAAGTTTGGCTAAAGAAGAAGTGTCGCTGCCTTGATCCTATTCAGTTAGAGATGATTTGCTCGGTGAGATGCTGGAGAGAGCTCTACAGCTCCGGCAGCATTAGCAAACACCACTTCGTTTTAAACAAATCTGCACTGCTTGCTTCTCTTGTGGGTTTTTTTGTTTTTTTTTTTTTTCAGTTATCACTATTTTCCCCAACTCTAAGGTTATTATCTCACCTCAGAAGACTGAAAACAACCTGTGGTTTCCACTGTCCACCCGTGCTGCTGCCTGCTAGACCAGTTCTTACCATCCTCTCTCCTGCCGCTCTCCTGGAGCACCAAACTCCTTCCTTCAAAGCCCTTCCGAGTGGCAGCTTTTCCAGAGGGATGCCTGCAGAAGCAGCAAGTCCTAGAAACACCTATTACTTGTTCCCAGGTGCTACAAATTTTCCTGGCACACCCTCATTACCTCCATAATCCACCACTTCAGTGGTTTCCAAACTGGAAATAGCCATGGGTCTGTTTGGATGTTTAACATACTTCAGAGGGAGCTCGATACTGTGCAATGGCTTAGTAAAGATAGGTCAAAAATTTGACCTAATGTACTAGTTCTTTTAAATATGAAAGTGAGGGTTTGCTCCATACTTGTATCTCTGAGCTCAGGAACAGCTCTTCAGGAGTGCATTGGGATGGGGAGGCACCATGGCCACCTGCGCCTCTAATGGAAACCAATTTTAGTCTGGCAGAAAGCCATAACAATGTAATGGTCTCTGGCATTTTACCTTGATAATGTCATGGTATTTATAGACTTTTGAATACATTTCATGACATAATGCCAGTTTGTACCTGGTTTTCACAGATCAGTGAGAGAGTGATAACCTTTTATCATTTTCTTCCACCTCCACAAGCTGCATATGCGTGGATTCAGGAGAAATGCATCTTGCAACTCACCAGGTGGGAAGTCTGAGAGCAGCAGAGAGCCCTTGTGATCACAAGGAGAGAGCAGTGGGAAGCACACAGAGTTCTTGTCCTGCTGCACCTCAGCTGTACCATATTGGAACCTCTTCTTCCTCCCACACAGGACAGGAGTGCTTGTGAAGGGTTGCCCCTCAGCATTACCTGACAGGCACCAGCATCTTTCCATTTCAATTAAAAAAGCAGAAGAATTGTGTCTTAAAATTAGAAGCCAGCATCTCATGGATGGTTTAGCTGCGACCCAGGATGTCGGAGGGCTGTGCTCTCCAGTCTCCCTTGGCAGCTCGATCCGTGTATAGCACAGGCTGTATGTATTTGTTAGATGGACTTCAATGTCATCACTGATTGTCAGGATTAGTGGCTGTGGGTAGCTTCTCCCTGGGCTCAAAGGGCTGTTGGGACAAGGCAGGTGACAGATGCACAGCAAGCAAAATGGAAAAAACAGTGGGAACAAGGGAAGAAAGGTCATGGGAGAGTTTATAAAAAGTGATGGAGCTCATGGGTCTCATTCTTGGAATGAAAATAAGGGGTTTATAAAGGGTAGAGTGCTCCGTGGGGGAGCCCGTACCTTACCTGTGGGCCATGCATCCCACTGGCCCCCTCCCCAGACACGTCTGTCTGCACTGGGCAGGGGAGGCCTTCCCGGTGATTCCCCATCCTCCTCTGAGAGCAGATCCCAGCCCAGCGGAAGGAGCCACCTGTCCCTGGCCGGGCCCTGCTGCGGTGCAAGATGCCAATGGCTCCAGCCCATCTGCTCCTGCTGCACCGGTGTCTCGCTACCGGTGGGACAGAGGGTGGGACAGCGCAGTGGGGGCTGGAGTCTCCTCCACCCGCACTGAAGGAAGGAGTTTCGCCCCTGCCTCCCACGACCTGGTGGGCTCTGGCTGGGTATCGCTGTGGGGACAGCAAGCCTTCTGACCATCTTCCTTGTCTGATGCCATCCTGCCTCAGGCACAGTCCAGCTTCCAGAACACGCCAGGTACTTCAGCGCAGGTCCAAATACATTTGCATCCACCACCTGCAAAGACAGACACATGGTGTCCAGGGCTGAACTTGGCCTCTCTGATCCTGTACAGGCACCGTCTGCTCAACTCACAGAAGAGCTGATGAGCTCAAGCCTCAGCTCTGGAATTATCACATGGAAAATGTCACCAAATCACTTGGTGTCTGTGCCTCAGTTCCCTTCTGCCAGGGGAAGAAAATATCCCCATTTCCTTCACGGCATGAGCATCTTCAGGCAGGACTTTCAAAAAGGGTGTCTGACCATGGCTGAGTCTCCGGGCACAGCTCCAGTAACCTTGCTGCCAGCAAAAATATTTATTATGGATTTTTTTTAGCCTTGTGGTAAAACCTGTATTGTTTTTAACCCCCATTTGGGGCATCTGCCACGCAGTGTCACCACAGGTTTGCTCCTGGGAGCTGGCGGAACATGCCACACATTGTCATGATGCTTTGCAAGAAGGATAAGCCTTTCATTTAAGATGTGCTCTGATGTCATGGTGACAAACAAGGTTAATAAACTCCGGGCTGCTACAGGAGATACCTGCGAGCTGGCTGCACAACTGGCCTTTTCCAGGTCTCCAAAGCAGTCTCTGAGCTCAGCTTTCATACGGTGATGCAGGGAGAAAGCTGCCTTCCCCCAGCCCAGCTCCAGGAGGGATTAGCTGAAGTTGAGAAACTTCAGTGGTAACATATGGGAGCCTGGGGATAGTTTTGATCCACGGCATTTTGAACCTGAATCAGGGAGGCAGGGCAATGCCAGCACATCTGCTGGGGGAGGGTGATAACCAAAGCCCGGGTAAGAAGTGGTGCAGTGGTGGTTCTTACTGGGGACCTGCAGCTGGCCCCAGCCTTCTCAGAACAGCAGCTTCACAGGATAGATGGAAAAGGGAAAGAGCAAGTTCTCAGAGTCCCATCAAATGATCCAAATGGGGAAAAAGAGATGGAAAAGGCTTTTCCAATCAAAGCACAGTGGTTTCAGTGCCACAAGGCAGAGGCATACAGCAAATTCTGGCATTGTGCTGGAAATCTTGCCTGGTCCAACCACAGGGCTGCTTCACTGCCCTTCTCTGGACATGCTCCAGTCTCTCAATGTCCTTCTTGGAGTGAGGGGCCTAAAACTGAGCCCAGGATTCAAGGTGCAGCCTCACCTGAGTAGAGGGTGACGACCTGGTGCTTGGCATTCAGCCCCTCATCCTGCCCTGGGAAGACAGAGCTTTCCATGCATAGCTAGGGAAAAAATGCTGTTAAAATTTCCATTTGTGTCCCTGCAAAAAAAACCCAAACTATAGGGGAGTAAATACATTAGTTTATTAGCCATGAATTCAGCCCAGCTGTCCAGGAGTTACTCATTACTTTGCTGGTGGCTTTGGACTGGAGCCAGGTAGCCACACTTGGCTGTTCCTGCACCTCCCTGTACATGAAAACTTGTTTTTAAAGCGCAGGGAACACTGCAGGGAGCTGTTTTACTGTGGTGGTGTTTGGTAGGGACGAATGTCCCAGGCTGTGAAGGTTTCTCCCATCCTGGCTGGGGTAACAAGACCCTCATGAGCACATCAGGCTGAGCTGGAAGCCGGGAAGGCCCGCAGCTTGCCTGGATCTTTGCTTCTGAGTGGTAGAGCAGCTTTGATTCTTGTACCCAGGAATTTCCAGGGCCAGATGACACCTGGAGAAGCAGCCAAATAAATGTATTTTTAAACCTGTATGGGATGGTTTAGGAAGCTGGAACACGTGTCTTTTTTTAGGGTACCCAGGTGCGGTACAGCCACACAGACACGCAGGGGCCAGGGTCACCTCTTCCTGCAGCTGGTCCCCAGCACTTCTGCTTGTGGTGAGCAGGAGACAGAGCACAGCCCTGGCTGATGGAATGTGTGTGGACCTCTGGGGCACACCCCAGCCCAAGACCTGTCCCCTTGTCCAGGAGCCAGCTGGCCAGGTCCAGTTAGCCTCAGGTCTGCTGCCAGCCACCTCACCAGCAAGGACTGAGGTCCTGCGGCAGACAGGAAAAATGGTCCCTCTCTGACTGTCCCTCTGTCAACCTGTCTCCGAAGGGCTCAGGACTACAGTCTCCACAAAAGGGAGTGGGAATGGGAGTCCCCACAGTCCCAGTGAGCCTGGGGAGACTTGAGCTCAGAGCCTGGGGAGCTCCAGCTCCAGTTTCTGCAGCTAAACCCAGGCAGCAGGAGCAGACCCACGTGTCAGCTAAGATAAGAAACTAATGTCAGATTTATTTTAAGGATGCATATTTTTATTTCTGAGTTTCCGCTTTGTAACGTTCCCAATCTGGTAGCAACGATTTTCAACACTTCACTTTGATGCAACAAACCCTATGCTTTCCCTTTTAAGCCTGTTTAGTGTTGAAAAGGGGTTTTGGGTGGATCTGGCAGAAACAGGGCACTTTGCATCACAGAAGCTGAATACATTAATGGGGAGGAATTGTTATGGAGAAAGCCCAGGGGAGGCTGTCACTGGAGGCAAATACAGGGTCCTTAGGATAAGGGAATGTTCCCATTACATTGGAAGAGCAGCCTCTGATGGGGGTGTTGGTGCAGGCTCCCCATGAGATGGGGAAGTGGGCCTCTTGGCACAGCCTCTGAAGTCTCTTTCCTCCCCTAATAACACCTGCCAGGGGAGCTCAGGTCTCTGTCAGGGTGCAAGCAGTGATGCTTCTGGGGTGCCACAGGCCAGGCCAAACGTGGCTCCCCATGGGCACGGTGGCAGCAAAGCAGACAAAGACTGGTGTTTGAGTGAGCTTTACAGGTTTATTGATGCTTGGTTCTGTTCACCTAGAAAAGGTAAAGAGTCTCTTAGCCCCAGACTGCAGCAGGACAGCCATGGCACTGCCCTCTCAGGGCGCTTCCCCGCTCCCAGGACAGACAGATCCAGCTGACCATGCTGCAGCACACACTGAAGGCTCCTGTGTCCACACCTCAGCCAATGGGTTTGGGCAATGAGGCATCTGAGCAAGACACCTACCTCTGTGAATGGTGCTCAGGAGGGACCCTTGGCCTTTTGGTCTGCCCTGAGTGCTCAGGGCCACAGCACCTGGAGCGGCAGGTGACTGCTGGGAACTGCACCCCACAGAACAGCATCATGCTGTGCAGTGGGATGCCTGGGTGGGGATGCCTGGATAGGATGCCCAGGTAGGATGTACGGCTGGGATGCCCAGGTGGGATGCCCACCAGAGCCTCTCCACCTTGCTCAGGGAAAGGAGCAGCTACATTCAAGAAGGTCCCACATATCTGCAATGCTGCCAGTGGGGATGAGGGTGAAATGGTTGTGTGGTCTGACAGCAGAGAGACATCATCTCCAGCCTGCACGCTGCCCAAGGAAGAGCAACACAGGGTGGTGCCAGCAAATTTCATAGCCCTGTGTGCTCTGGGAGCGAGGACTGACCATGTGGGTCCTTTTATCTTCTTCCTTCCTGTTTCTTTGCTGAACAGGGTGTAACTTTCTCAGTTGTCTACTCCAGCAGCCAAAAAAATTTCTTGGTGTTCTTTAAGGAGATTAATTTATCTAGGACTTGCTCTTCAACCAGCCTGCACAGTGGTCACAATCCTGCGGGGGAACTTGTCAGAGCCTGTCCATGTAAATAAAACCTTTGCAGACAGCAGGAGGGATTTTGTGTGTATCTTACTACAGAAATCAAATCCAGTGAAGGTTTTAACAGAAACAAAAGAAAGTATCAGTCTGCAGAGGACTTTTTTAGCCCAGGACTGGGCTGGGTCATCACTCCAGCTCATCCAGGCTCTTTCCAGGATGGACTTCACCTCAACAGGTAAGCACTGCCCTGCTGAGAGCTGCCCCAAGCAAGGTCTTTGGGAGCAGAAGGAGAGAGGCAGTTCAGCGCTGAGGAACCAGAGTTCAAGCTCAAAAAGGGTGTGATGTAATGGAACCTGATGCCAGTGATTCTGGGACGGATGGCAAGGCTTTCCTTGGGTGCACATGGACAACCCCTCCCTGCATCCTTTGCGGTGTGGAGGGAGAAGGGCTGAGCACTTTTAAAGTGAGATACATTTGGGCGTTAAGAGCAGGGGGTTATAGGTTAAGAGCAAGGCTGATGGCCCAGACAGTGGCTTCAAGGCAGTCGTGATGAACAAGGTATGAGCAAAGGAACGTGAGCTGGCACCTCAAATTCTCTCAATAGTCAAGTGCTTTGCTGAGCATCCCCCATGACACACACTGCTGAGTCCTCATGGTTGGAGACCACTGGTTCTCTTACCCTGAGATAGACTGAAACCTTCAACTTAAGATACACCTGAAGCAACAATCAGGCTTCCAAGCCCGAACTTGACACCGGCTGAACTCATCACCTGCTGTGGAGCTGAGCTGGCCTCTGTAACACCACCCTGTCTCCTAATGGTTTGTGGCAGTGAAGCTTCAGTCAGAGCTGGGGATGAAAGTGTCTCCAAACCTCCCAAACTCCACGGGGATCTGTACCCGACTTTGTGGGATTGTGAGCCCAAGCCCCAGTATCCTGGGCATGGTGGCTCCAGGCCACGCACGTTGCAGTAAGCAGCAGCTCCTGGGGCTTTCTCCAGTCTGCGGTGCACGATTTAATCACTGGAGAACCAATGCAGGCAGAGCTGCTGGGAGGGAGGGTGGCATGTGGTGTGGCACACTCGGGAGGATGCTGGGCCCCCAGCTCTCCACGCACTTGGTATGACCTGGGCTTTGCTCCCCCATGCCCCTGCTCATGGCTTTTGGCCTTATTCACTCCCTTCTGCTGTGCATGGACACTTCCAGCTGCCAAGCTGCCAGAAGCGTGGCTGCTCTCTGGAGCTCTTGGCACAGCTGGCACTCCCAGAGGAGGGCTGGCTTGGGGAGGCCCGTCTGGGTGCAGGGCAAGTCCAGGATAGGGAAGCAGCCCCTGCTGTGCTGCAGCCACCACTGCCAGGCACAGAGAGAGGTTCTGCTCCAACAGCCTGTGGAGAGGGGACCCCCGTGCCCGTGTGTCACACTTATTTTTTAGGGTAAAGAACTCAAAGATAAATTCAAAGAATGGGAGCAGGCACTTTGTTTCCAAAAAAAGTGGTAAAAATGTATTTGCTCCTTTTTAATGCAACTCCAGCTCCCTCTCCAGCCACAGAACTGCTTTCCGCCTCGCTCAGCTGGGGAGACGTCGCTGCGAGC
>VWZY01000365.1:270628-287949 GCA_013399075.1 Chloroceryle aenea | reverse complement strand
ATAGTTCCACAAGAGACACTGCTGCATGTGGCCTGGGCCGCTGTGGACAAAGACACAGAAACACTGGCAATGAATATTTGACAGTGACCACTACAGTGGTGATATAACCACCAGCTGAAGAACAGAGTAACAGGGAAGCAGCAGCTCAGGTTCTCTGGAGTTTCAGATGCTGGAAAGCTGTGCCCATCTGATCAGTATAAAGTTTCCCTGCTAGCTACACTGTGTATAGGAGCCTGGTGTCAGCCAAAGCAGTCAAGAACCTAGAGCTAGTGAGAAAGACCTTGGTAGAAAAGCCAAAGCATCCATGAAGTCCTGAAGGGGCTTCACAAAACTTCAGTTAGCAGTCAGTGTTAAAAACCCAACCCAACAACAAGAAAACCAAACAAACAAAAAACTCACCACACCAAAAAAAAATAAAAAATAAAAAAATCCAAACAACCAACCCATTGGGAAGCAAACAAGAAAACAAAAAACCCAAACAAACCAACCCTGAAATTCAACTGGACAAACAGGCAGAGTAAAAAAAATCACTAGAAAAGATTTATTGCTGAAAACTGTCTCTGGTTATGTGAACAGCTTGTAGGAGGTTGCCACTGGCTCAGTCTGCCAGCTCGTCTCTCACCAGCACAGGGAATCGCCTGCCTCCTTCACAGAGCTGTGTGTAGATTGCCCGGTACAGCTGAGCTGCAGAGGCCTCTGAGGTGAGCCTGGATTCCAGGACAGGCAGGAGTTCAGCCATCATCACCTGGGCAAGAGCAAAGGAGACCCGTCACCAGAGCCAGCAGCACTTTTAGGAATTCATGGAGCAAAGTGGCTGCACAACAAGTGAAATCTAACCCGAGCAGTATGACTAATGACATGCTGATTGATAGGTATTTTCTTTTGTCACATTTAACAAAGGCAGAGTTGTTCATCCTCTGCTCATGCAGTACACCAGCAGCCACATGGCATTCCCAGAGCAGTGAGATAAACAGCAGAGCTCCTCTGCTGCAGAGATGGCCTAGCACTGGGATGAGATCAGCATCCTGTGAGAAGGTGAAGCTGATGCTGATGCAGGAGCTCAGCAGCCACACAGTGATCACTTCCTGACCCAATGGGAAGTTCAATCTTTCAACTCATGACTGTTCCTGTCACCTCCCCATTGGGCCACATTAATCCTATAGGGCTCACCCAACACAAGGCACCTATTTAGATACATGAGCAGAGGAAATTTGGTCACTTGAAGCATCAGTCAGTAGCCTTTAGTCACTACTTCACTCTGGGCAGATAAAAATCTTCATGACCCATAACTCCAGATTATAGCACTGAAGACCACTTGAAGACAGGCAGCAATCTATCCTCAAGCCAGAGGAAGGAGTGTGGCCAGTTATCTTCCCTGGCTTACAAAAAATGTCATTTCCAACACCTCTACCATTCAGGTCAACAGCAAATGTTGGGTCAAATGAGTGGATGGGATTTCTCAGATCTTCTCTACCCTTTGGTGCTTCTCTGCTCAGGCTGGTGCAGAGACTGTCATCTTATCCTGTCCTTACAGGCAGCTTCAGAACAGTTAAGTCAAGAATGACACCACAGTGGTTTGAGATTTAGAAGGAAAGGAACAGAAATCAGAGGAGCTCACTGTAGGACATGCAGGAGAGAAGGACAGAATGTGTGCCTTAATGGGACTGTAAAGGGTGGCAAAAAGGGAGTCCTCAGGCATTACCAACAACATCCTCCACTGCCAAATGCTTTCAGAGGAGTTAGAATAAGCCTTATGAGGAAAGGATCAAGCATTTGAAGACTTCTGCTCTGGCCTTAACAAAAAATAAGTCCATTCATCTACAAAATAAGCAAGGCACTGATGGGAGGTAGACACAAGGCATAAACATAGAAACACCACCAGGAGAGCTGCTGCTCCCCCAACCAACCCCCACACATCAGCTCTTGCCCCACAGCTGCCCTTTCTTGCCCTGCCCTGGGAGCACTAACACTTTCTAACACTCACCTTTTGTAAGGCTACTTCTTGATGCAGCATTGACACTTGCAGCTTCAAGGCAAACAGGTCCCTCAGCTCCTGGAAACTGGAGTAACAAAGGAGAGGTGCAGCCAGCATGCCTGTGCTGTCAGCCACCTGTCCCCTGGGAGGGGTGCAGGCTGGAGAGCAGCTTCCTACATCCCCAGCACCATCTGGGTGCAGCTTCATCTGGGACTCCACAGCTGCCAGGGTAGAAGAATTGGCAAGGGGTTACAAGTTAAATCCATACTTGCAGAATCTGATTTACTTACTGCTCCTAGAAATGACTAAAGACAGGGTAAGCTCCTCACACACCAGAGCATCTTAAGCTATGGCACATGCAGTCTTCCCATCTTCAACAGCTCCCTCACCAGCCCTCCTGAACTGCAGGAGTTAGAAGTCCCAAGCCCCTCCTGAACACAGACCGCTGACAGTCAGGCATCACAGTTTTCTTTGCTGCCAGAGAATCTTACATGCTACATTGCTACTAATGATACACAGGAGAAAAATTATACTGGTCCACAGGGTTCTGTGCACAGATGGCAAACTACTGTTCAGACAGAGCCAGCCACATTCACACCCAGCTATGAAACCAGGGACTGGCTCACCAGCTCGCAGGAGCTGCAGCTTATGCAGGCACTGGGAAATGATGGTTTGCAAACCCTCCAAGGTTAGAAGGCTTTCATACTCTCTTTGCAGAGTGGGATGGTCTAGAAGAGAAGCAGAGGAAAACCAGTAGGCATAAGCATACTGAAACCTTCCCTCCCGACCCTACAAATACCAGTTTCTAGAGTGGCCCTGGGTTCACCAACCCTCATTTTAGACACAGACTGCTCCTGCCCCCTTCGTCCAGCACATGCCAACAGCACAAGACACATGGAGTCAGAGCACAATGAAGTCACCCTTATTCCACTGTCTGCCCCCTCCACCCACCTTTTTTCCTCCTTACCTGCAGGCTCAGTTTCCACATACTGGCTCAGAAGAGAGGGGACATCCTGGAGGACCTTTAATTCCTCTTCTACCTCCGAAGGACTGAAGGCTGGTGTTGGCAAACAGAACTCAAAGAGCAGCAACTTAAGGAAAGTTTCACAGTACCAGCTCTGTGCACTGCCCCAAGCCTTGGGTAACTCAAGGTAGCTGGAACCAGGGGCAGAGGGCAAACAGCCCATCAAGGGGGTGGAGAGGACAGCACAGCTCTGTACAGCACAGTCAGCTTGTGGCCTTATTTATCTAGATCAAAAGTTTGACTGCTCAAGAGCTGCACTACAAAAACAAACAAACAAAAGAAAACCCACAACAAAACCACTTCCTAGAGACCCAGCTTGAGCTCCTGTCATTGGAGGTGTAACTCTCTCCAGATGGGAGCACACTGCAGAGGGACTGCACCTAGTGCCTGCAGTACCACACCATGAGCTGGGGAATGGGGCAGTGAGCTGAGAAAGAATACAGTTGCCTGGATCCTCTCCATGAAACGGTTCCTTGCAGCTGCTGCATCTGCACTTGTCTGGCAGAGACGACATCTCTCCCATGCCCTGAAAATTCAGAAAGGGGCAGGATTTATGTGAGAGTTATGCTCCATTGCAGCAGACACACTGAGCTCTGACACACCATTGTGACATACTGATGCTTCAAACACAAGTATTTTTCAACCCCCTTTTTTAAAGGTTATTTACTGGCCACTCCCCCTCGTTTTTGATAGCTGGTCTCAGATCAGCCAGGACACACTGCAGAAAGCATCAGACACTGAAAGACACCCATCTTATTTCTCTCAACTTGTTTTGAGGGGAAGGTTTTGCAGCCATCAGAAGAGAAACAAACACTTCCACAAGCAGAATATGAGCTTGAGGCACATCACTAGTGGTTTTGCCCCTTAGGAAACAACAAATCCTTCCTTCATTTCTTGAGGGGCAGGTCACTTGCATTTCTGTACAGTTACCTTTAGTGATTACATACAATAAGAAGAGCAGACAGGACAAATTCTCACCCTAGCTTTTAGTGCAGTGTTTCCTTCATAAGCCAAACTTCCTTAAGACTCCTTTAACCCACCTTTGTTTATTGCGACGGGGTGAGAAGTTTGACAAGAAGCACAACATCAGTACCCAGGACAAAATACAAAGGTTTAAGGACAGTATCATGAGTAAGTCAAACAGGATCTTGGATCAGAGTCCAGTATTTTAGAGAAAGTGTTACACAAATAATAGTGCTACCAGAGAGGTGCATTCCATCTAGAGTTCAACATCCCCACGGATGCACAGTGCCTATGATAGCCTTCACTTAAAGGGCTACTTTAAAGAGCCAGCACATCTCCCAAAACCTGTCACAGTTAAGGGAGAGCCATCAGGAGGAAGCTTAAAATAGTTCTGCAGTGCAAGACTGTCTAACCTGAGAGCACAAACAGCATCTCTCCACCCAGATGGATCTTTTGAATGACAGAAATTGCAGTTTTAAGAAGCACATTATGCAAAGAAATAGCAAGGTTAATGGAACAGAAGTTAGCAGGCAAGATGCATTCCCTCTGTAAGGGATCTTTGGAGCAATGGTTATTTTCTGCCTATCACCGAGCTAAAAGTAATAGTGAAGTGTGTAAAATTACACCAGAGTGATTAGGATGCCAAAAGGCTCCATTTAAAAAGTGAAAATTAAGGGAATCAAGTCTTTACAACTTGCTGAAGGGCAACTGATAAATTGGTGTCGGATAAATGATAGCTCCCAGGAGAAGGAATTCTTGAGGGTAGCACAAGGAGCTATAGCTAGAACATGGGGTTTAAGCTCAGTATCTGGACAAGCCACAAAATAAGAAACATGCTGAATTATGGCAAGATTTCTCCCAGGAAATGGTGGGAAACACTTGCAGAGGACTAGAGCACAGAGCTGAAACACAGCCACCTACACCATCAGTGTAGTAATGTTGTAATTGGTGCTTAAGAGAGTCCATCATCAGGAATCAGCCCCAAACACACAACCACAATGAGTCCAGGCTAGAGGTGTCCCCACAGAGCAGTTCAGGCCAGGAACTGGCTGGGAAACTCTTCCATTGCGTGGGGTACACAGGCACCCACCCCACAGCGTTTCCTTCCTTCCTTCAGCGAGTGTCTGGTATCAGCAGAAGGTTCTGCAGCATCATTAAAGCCTGTTTAAAGCATCCCAGTACCTCACAACTCTGTTTTCAGTGTGTGAACTCCCAAGTGACACTAGTGGCTGGAATAACATGAAAATACCTATCTTCAGAAACAGTGCTGCAGAGACACACTGTAGGGACCCATTCCTCCTGCTCCAAGTTCAGGCCCCACACATCATGGAGTCAGTACCTCCCTGTGACCCACAAACCAGCCAGGTCCCCCCATCTGACCCCCTCCCCACAGCCCTCAAGCAGAGGGTAGATCTGGACTGGTCAGACCGGACTTACCTGGAGTTCCTGGAATAGGCTTTCCTGTAGGGAAGGGGCAACTTCAGCTGGCATCTGAAAAACAAGAGAGGCATCAATCCTGACTGCCAAAGAGCAGTGGAGCCTTGTCTTCAAGCAGAGACAATAACATTCTGTCTGAATTTGAAGTTAATTTTGCTGTAATGGAAGAGGTCAGCAACCCCAGAGCTTGAATCCACCACTGGAGGGTTGGTCTGCTCAGTCGCTTCCACAAGTACCACAGGGCTGACCTGTGAGTGCTCCTGCATCCTCCCCCCAGCCATCAGAGGTTCACCCGAGGTGAGAAGCTGGGAGCAAAGCCCTGACAAGGCAGAGTGCAGACATAGAAACCACACGCCCAGAGAAGCTGATCACTACAGATGTGAGCACAAGCACATCTCCCCGGCTCTGTGCCATCCTGAGCGTGACCAGGCTGCTTGCTTTGCACCGTATCACGCTCTGAAATGGTGAAAGGGACCCAGGTGGGATTTCAGCTTCCACTGGGAGCATCCTAACCCTCAAGCAGAATAGACCCTAAGTTGTTATTGTAAAAGTGTGGGGGTTGGCAGCTGTAACTAGTCACATGCAGACTGGGAATGCAAGACCACAGCTGGGATTTTAAGTAAATAAACATTTGAATCCAGATTCCTGTTTCCCCAGCAACTGTCACTCAGTGTCCTGTGTCTGTTCCAACACCACATGGAAGGTGATCGTTTCCTCCCTGCACAAACACAGGAGTTGGATTGTGGCAGCTGAGAACTATTTATCAAAATTTTCCAGGCACATATCCCATCCAAACTTCACCCTTTCTTTAAAGCAAAGAGAACACAGAAAAGAATACAGAAATTTCAACAAGACAGACTGGTCTGAATGCAAAGCCAAACTTCTAAGTATCGCTTTGCCACTCTTCCACACACAATCTCAGTTACATCCACTTCTTAATTCCTCCCACACCAAACACTTGAAATAACTGCAGTCTAGTCAACACTGATTTGCGTGCTTACATGGGCAGTATCTCCCAGACTAAGGGGGATAGTATTAAACCCAGATGCCAGCTCTCCAGACAACATTGGGCATGTGTTTTGAGAGAGGGAGAGAATTCATTCATTGCATGTTATTATACATAAATTAAAAAAATAAAGACTCAATGAGCTGTAATAGAGAGGGTACTCAAGGGAAAACTAAGGCTCAAAAAACTCTGATGAGACAACTTTCCAAAACAGTCACAGGGGGCTATTAAATATCAAAGGTCTGAAGACTTTCAAAGTCCCACCAACCCAAGAGTAAGGCCTTAGTATAAAACCACTCAATCACAATAAAGGCTTTTAAACTGGAAAGGATCCTTCCTCTTGAGGAGCAGGTGAAGCGAAGCTGGGTCCTACAGAGCTATAGGAAAGACCAGGCTTTGCAAGTGTGCTAGTCCATGTCAAACAGAACAAGCCAGAAGTGCCTGTCTCTCAGCACTTACCCCTTCTCCTGCAGGGTGACTGCCGGAGGTGAGGTGCTCCTTCCCAATGTACCTTCAGCTGTAAGGTCCTCCTTTTTGCTGGACTCTCCCAGGAAACCACAACTTTTCTTCCCTGCATCAAATAACTGCTTGCCAGCTGCTAGAAAGTTCTTTCCTTCAGCTGAACTCCCTATAGAAATGCTCTGCTGTTCATTCAGGGCAGATGTGGACAAGCCAGGTGTCTTTTGGGGTTCAGCAGGAGCACAGACCTCTCTGTCACCTGCACCAATTGCTGTCCTGTGACTCCTTTCTTGCTTGCAAGCCACCCCTTTTGAAGAGCTCTTCCCAGATGTGTTCCTCAAGGTCCCAGGACATCTGCCTGGGGCTTTCCTTTGCAGCTTTTTCACATCTGGGTCAGTCCTATAAGGCGCTTTTAGGTGGTATAGAGAAGGCTTCTTCAAAGAGGCAGGCTTTTTGCTTACAGCTCTCACCTTTCTGCTCTCGGGAGCATCCTCAACAGGTACTGGCACTTGCTGTTCTTCACTATTCTTAGGAGCAGGTCCCTCCTCTGCAGATTTCTCTCCTGTACCTCCCTGAACCTCTAGTGGAGTTTTCAAGATGCTCTTCCTAACTTTCAGTGCCTTCTCTAGGGCCCTGTTCAGAAGTTCCAGCTCCTCCAGCTCCTTGAGCGTAAGCCTGTTCTCTGAAAGAGGAGAAGTCATATCAGACGGTACAAACCTGGAGCTTCCCTATTCATCTCTACACTATCTCACTTTCCTGGGTAACACAGGAGGAAACTGAACCCACTGAATGATGCAGTGGGTACTTTGCCCCCACTCCCACAGGAGCTACACAGGACACAGGCAGACTTGCCATGAGCCTGGAAGGACCAAAACGGATACGAGTCACAGGATGAGCCAGTTCTCCCGAGTTAACCCCCCCTTCATCAACATGTGATGACCGCCACTGCTCATGAAGGCTCTCAGATACTTCATCACCTCAGGTACCGTAGCACAGCTCCAAGGTAACAACAAGGAGAAAAGAACGAGGGGGAAAAAACGCGGAAGGGAGATTCAAGTCGGCGCAGAGCACTGGAAGCCCTAACGTGGAAGCTGCTCCGCCTCGATCAGAAGCGGAGCCACAGCGAAGACACCAGGTCGAAGGAAGCACTCACCGCGCACACTGCTGGAGCCGGCCTCTGGCTGCGGCTGCTCCTCTTCCTCATTAATCCTGGAGGGAGGAAACACAGCGCCCAGGGCCACCACTGCCGTGCACTANGACAGGACCTGCGAGGCGGGGCCAGGAGCGCTCAGAGAGGAAGGGCGGCCCCCGCCCCGCCCTTAAAGGCTTCTGGTGCTGGGGGGGCCCCCAGACCCATGTATCGTGTCTTGGCCTTGGCCTGGAACAGGCGAGTGGGGTTTTTTCCCCTTACAGGCGGGTTCTGCGCTTTCCCCTCTCCGAGGGGAGCCCCGAGGGCCTCTGAAGGTGTCCGCAGGGCAGGCGGCCCTGGCAGCAGCCTGTGCCTGCCGTCTCCCGCGGGACGGAGCGGGAGGCGACTTTCTTTCTTTCCGCCGAGGTGGAGCCGCTCAAGAAGCGGCAGCCCGCCCCTCGCTGTGGCAGCTGGAGCACCCTGACCTGCGGGGCCGTTACCGGGGCTGTGCCTCAGCCTGCGCCGTGCCCGGCCCACGGACGGGGCCCAGTGGGGTCCCCAGGCGAGCTGAGCCCGCGGAGGAACAATCCCGCACCCCAGCAGCGTCAGCGTGCTGCAGACTGCTTCTGCTGCCGGTGGTTGATATCAGCGAGGAGGCACCTTGGTGGTTTTATGGGGGATAGAGGACTGTACCTTGCTCTGCACTTGCAGAAGCAGCCCAGTTGGTATTGGGATCGCTGCTGATAGCTGGAGGTTGTAGAGATCCTGTCCAGAGCTACGGCTGCCCAGAGCAGCTCTCCAGAAAGGCCCAAAGCTGACAATCCAGTGTGCGTATTCCAGGGGACTGGGGAGCATGATTTCTGTATCTCCCCCTGCCCCAGTGAGCGTTACAGGTGACTCTCAGAGACAGGACTTCAAAACCCCTTAGGAGACATTACAAATACATCGATAAAATCCTGGAATCAGTTGCACTGCATTGTGGGCTTCCACATTCACCATCAGGACGTACTTCCAGGTGTAATTTGCACCTTTGGCATGTGCAAAGAATGGACTTCCTTTTCTAAGGACTTTGCAACAGAACCTGAAAATTCTGTACCTTGCAAATAAGCGTGAGTTCAGTGTACAAACACCGTTCACAGCTCTGTCTCTGAGACACAAACAGGGTCCAGCAGGCTCTCCTGGGCCTCAGTGGGCTCAGGAGGGCTACGGGGAGTACCAAGCACTCAGAAAAGACTTGAATCAGCAAAGCAGCTCCAATGCTGTGAGGCCCCCAGGAGTGCAGTGGTGGACAAGAAGGGCTGGCTTTCAGACAGCTGCTTCTCTCAGGTGACTGGCTTTTCCTCTGGCAAGATCCACGCTGGATTTGCTTATTGGACAAATGGGCTTGACTGAGAACAGCCAGATTTGCTGTAGTTTGTGCTTTGGAGCAAACAAGAAGTGGTCCCTAGGATGATTTTGGCTGAAAAGATGCTTCATCGTGACTCCAAGTGCATGAAGTGTCTTGTGTCTCCTCTTGCAGAATTCTGACCGTGGTTTTCTCCTGCTGAGGGCTCATCTGGGGCACCGATGGGGGTGACCCTGCCCGCGGCGGTTCGCTGCTGCGTGGGGACGGCCTGGGCGATGCGATGCAGTCCCCGCAGAGCTCAGCAGAGGGCCGGCTGCTGCCGTAGCTGGGCGAGGAGCCTTAAACCTCTCCTCGGGCACCTGGCTGCTGTTGACATTTCAGCAATTTAAAACAACCCAAGAGAAGATCAGAGCGCTGTCAGAAGGGAAAGGCGCCTGAAGCCCATCGGAACAGTGCTACCGATGCTGCTCGCGTTTGCACCAAGGTCTCTGCGTTTAGAGTGCTACAAAACAAAGAGCCCTGACATCCAAGAACCCTTTGTGTTTGAACCCTTTGTATTTGAGGCACGTAACCCACCCTGCACCTCTGTCTTTGGGCAAGCGGTAAAATTCCTGTAACAGGCAAGAAAACTCTAATGCAGGCGCTGCTTGGGTTAAGTGTGGAGTGAAACCACGGTGCAAGAGTTGGGGTGAGGTGATAATTAGCAGGTGTATAGCAGAAACTTTCCAGCCAAGACAAACTCACTCTTGCTGATGCTTGGAGCTCAAAGCATGCCTATGTTTGATGGAACAGCCCAGCAGCTGTAGGAGTTCCCTCCCTGCACTGGACAGCCCCTCTCCCACTCCCATCCACATCTCTACTCCTGCTGCCTCGCCTTCTGGTGAGTCCTGGAACAGGGCAGCTTCTGGGTAATCGGTTCCCACCTTCTCTTGGTGATGGTTGGCTTTCTGGTGGATTATCTGGCAATCCCAAGTGAGGAAAAAATCCAGGGTAATTGTATCTGCTTATTTGAATCAATAGCAGCTTGTGCTAGAAGGGATAAATGCAGCAAAGAGCCAATTTGTGTTCATGTAGCATTGAGCCCTGACCCAGACCTGATCTGGCACAGTTGACACGGGAGACATTTAGGCCAGGGATTGGATTTTAAGCAAATGGAGCCTGAGCTATGGTTCCACTTTGTGCCATTGCTTGCTGGGAAGGTGCTGGGGACCACAGCATTGCACACGTGCAAAGTAACTTTGAAACCGGTACAAATTACTTGAAGATTTATTTGCAAAAGATATTTAGGTTAAAATGCCTGTGCAAAGTGCAAGTGGCAGCTGGTGGTAGTCACAGTTTTTCCACTAGTAAAATAACCAGTACCAGCAGTGATGAGGCATTTTGGATAGATGAGATGTAGGGGAAGCTGTCAGTGCTCATTGCCTAAGTTGCCAGGTGCCAGGTGATATTCTAAAGCCATATTTCTTTTTTACTGAGAGCCCAACTGTCAAATACCTGTGGGCTAATTAAAATGGCTGTGCAGGCACTTGGATCTCCTGCTCTTGAAAACCCTGCCCATAGTCCATCATGGTAGCAATTCCTCAGGTAAAATTAAAGTAGGCATCATGATTTGATGAACACTAAGAAGGAAAAGGAAAAAAAAAGAAGCAAGTGATAGATTTCATCACTGATAAGTCTACATGCACTTTTTTCTTATACTGTATAAGCTGTGCTCCTCCTCTGTGCTGCCTGTGGAGATCAGTGATCCAGAAAATCCTTCCTGTATATACAGGGGTTATGTTCTATACAAACTCTTCAGGTCCTGGAGAGATATCTTAAAGACTGAGGAACTGATTCACACTCTCCCGTGGGCCCCAAACCATTTTTGTTCAAGCCAAGGAAGATGAAAATCTCCCAGTATTTCCACTGTAAGCCTGAGGATGTTGCTATGCTGCTGAAAAAAATGCATAAATATCCAAAGATCCTTCTCAAGCTCTTGTCATTTCTTTGGAGCAGAGACACCAGGAAATGAATCTGTGGGAAATGTGGGTTACAAATAGGTTCCCAGACCCTGGATTTTGCTGTAGCCCAAATCCCTGCAGAATTCACATGACTATCAGCAAGACAGGGTGGGAAAGAGATGTGACATGTCCTGGGGAGAGGCTGTGTTATGGCACGCTGCAGCTGGAAGTGAAGGGTGGCAGAGTGTGCAGTGGGGGCACTGATCTTGCTGGGGCATCCAATGGATGCTGTATCCAGCCAGCCCGTGGGCAGATTCCCAACCTGCAGGTCACAAGCTACATGAGTTTATGAAATCAGGTCAGGCATCAGCTTTGTACAACTGTCTAGGTGAAAAATGCTGACAGCAGGGCTGTTCCTACAGGGCAATACTCTGTATCCTCACCTTCTTCCTGAACTTGATGTTACATTTTACTGGCCTTCACTAAAACAAAAAAAGAGGGTGAAAGTATTGTATGTGTGAAACCATGAAACGGATGGGGCTACAGTCTGTGTCCAAGTGGGAAAAGAGTAGAGATGAGGTGGGAAGATCCAGAAAGAAAAGGGAGAGTCTTTCCCCATGTGGTCTCCGAAGGCATGTGTCCATATGCAAGCTTGGAGCTTGGGTTGGGGGAAAACCCGGCGTGGCGAATGCAGGTTCTGGGTTTCTCTGGCAGCTGGGTTTCTCTGCTTTGCATTACTCCAGGCTCCAGCAACGCTGGCACTGGATATGACTGTGAAGTGGCTGTGGCTTCCTCGCTAGGACCACACTCACAGGAGCTGTTGGGATGAACCTTGCTCCAGAGGCTCTGCCTGCAAGACTGGAGCATGGCACAGGCAGCGGGCAGGGAGGGGAGAATCTGCTGCCCTGTGACGCTTCCCACCAACAGCAGAGGCTGAAGCACTGACCTGTGGAGTGGGTGATCTCTGCCCAGGCTCTGCAAATCCAGTACGGCTCTCAGGAGATCCTCTTTGGCCACGTGGGTGGAAGTGAGGTGCTGTGGCTTAGGGGGAAAGCAGTGTTTTGGCAATGAGAGCTGTGGTGTGGTGTGAGACTTGGGGTCATGGAAAGCTATGAATCTGGAGATTTGGCCAGGCTGTTTGGAAAACATCTGCAGCAATTCATCACACAGCCCCTTGCGAACACCATGTGCAGGATCAGTCTGCCTCTGGCTGCTGTGTCACCCCGCCAGTGGTTTTTTTTTGCCGTGCTACAGTAACAACAGGGACTTTCCTCCCATGTCCCATTGGAGAACGATGAATTTAACACACAGAGGTCCCTGTAAAAACAGTCCAGTCATGTGTATGCCACAGGGGAAGCAGTGGATTTATCACCCGCCTGGGGAGTCAGTGTGTTAAAAGATAATCACATCAGCACATCTTCAAATCCTGGACCCAGGAAGAGGTCTTAGTTCAGCCAAATGAAAGCAATGTCCCCAGAGCTGTGAAAAGGAAGAGATGGGGTTTCTGTCCCATCCATGGGACTTCTCCTGCTGAGGACTCTTGCACTGTGTTGGACAAATTCTTGCTTTGGCAGGGGGGTTGGACTTGAAGATCTCCAAGGTCCCTTCCAACCCCTAATAACCTGTGATACCCTGTGAAATAAATCTGGTTTGGTGCTTACTGAATTGGAGCATATACTGAGAGAGAAAAACCTCCAGACACTCCTACATCCATGTGAACAGAGGTCCACACAGGCAGAGTCCACCGGGCTCTTCTGGCAGCAAAGAAGGGACAGTAACCCATGGCTTTATGAATTGCTTTTCATAATTGCTCTTTTATTATTTTTCTCTAATTATTTAATAATTAGGAGTTAGAGGAGAAGGGAAATGCCAATTCTGAGTCTGTGGTGTGGTGGCTGACGCCAGAAATGGTTGCAGCAATATATTTAGATTTTAATAGAGAATTTGACACTGTGTCTCCAAGTCTTCTGTGCAAAACTGGTTCAGACAGGCTTCGTGTAAAAGCTAATAATGGAAAAGACTGCATCAGGTGGAGGAAGGTATTAAGGTTTCTACAAACATCACTTCCAGATTAAGATATGATTAATCAATTCAGACATTCATCAGATTGGCATCATCTCTGTCTTTGCTGCTGGTCTCAGGCAAGACCTTTCAACTCCAGGCTATCACATCATCTATTGCATAAATAAGAGCATTTGATGAGCTCTGTCCTGCTCCCTGTGGGCAGTAATCATGCTCACAATTGAGCTTGTTGTTTTCCTTTATCCAGTTTCATCTTCTGTTTTGAAATTCAGAAATTACTGCAAGTCCCCATGTGCTGGAAATCTTTTCATACTCCTGAACTTGATTGAAGAGATAAGACAGAGCTTTTCAAGGCACTTTCAGCTAGAAAGGCTTCCAAATCCACCTGTCCATTTTGCATGACTCTGAGTCCATTCAGCTGAAACCAAGTAAGAATCCTTCCTATCAAGTGATTTTGAAATGCTTCAGATATGTAGACACCTGCATATCAAGGAGTAAGGACTTCTGCTTTCTACTTGTATCTGACACTCAGCCTCTCACTCCCGCATCTGTTAGGAGCACATTCTCGCATTCACTGGTGATACCTGTGCTGAGCAACACTCCACTTCTGATCCTTGTCGGCAAGGTCGGCATTATCGGAGAGCTTCAGCTCTCAGATTTATTCTCAAAAGTTCCCATCTATTGTTTTTGATGACAAAGGAATTTAAATTCCTTTCGGGTATCATCATTTGAATGCCTTGTCTCTGGAAAAAATATTAGTGGTGGGTACCTGGAACATCTTGGAAAGGTCATTGTTCCATACCATGTCGTCTGCCCAAACCAGTAATTCTTCCTCTCCTGAACAGCTTCTCGCTCCCTTAGTATCTCCACTGAGTGCCCTGGGGGACGGAAACTCCTGTCATCAGCAGGCATTAGCTCTTAGCAGGGTCTCACAGCAGTCTGCAGATTAAAAAGTTGCTTCAGTTCTCCTTTGTATTTTGAAGCAAGTTCTGATTAAGAGCCATCAGAGGTGATGTCTCACAATCAGCAGCTATAACTTTGACAAGTGAGCTTTCTTAAGTTGGGCCAGCCATAAGAGACCCTCTTTCAGATCCTTCTGGTTTCTCCAGGCGATTTGATCGTGTCCAACACTCTGGAAGACCATAGCAACCTGGAAGAGTTTTTGGTTTTGATTGTATCAGCTACATCCTTCCAGTAGGCATCACTGGCTCTGTATCACACCTGGCTGCAAAAACACAAGGTGAAGTCCCTGTGAATTTGGTATTTATCTTTATTAGGGCTGAATACAGCCTTGACCTGAAGGAAGGGTCTAGTCCAGCTCCTGTAAGGAGAGCACAGCATCAGAAGCATCAGTGCAGAGCTGCTCATGGCGTGGCTGAGAAGATCTCTAAGACTGTGCAGCCCCCAGTACATCAGCCAGTACTTTACCACCTCTGTTATCAGCTTTCATCTCTGGGTTGAGCTGGCAAAGCAGTTCTGGCCTTACAAAAGGGGGATGATGTGTGACCATGGCCTCCATTCAAATTCCAAAGCCCCAGATAAGGGGCCAATTCTGACCGAGGTGATGTGGTTTGTCTGGAAAGATGTATCTTTAATTGTCAGTTAATTGACAGTTAAATCACCTGGGAAAAGACTCTGCTCTCCTGCAAGCTGGAGCAACATTGGAGGCCTGGACGAGAGAAGCTGGAAACCTTCTTATTTTCTTTTTTTAATTATTATTTTTCTTTTTGGTTTTCTCTCTGTCAGGTGAAGTCAGCTTTAGCAAGAGATGAAGGCCAGGGAGGAACCGTCCCAAAGCTGTGGCTCTTTTCTCAATCCAGGAGGACAGGAGCCTGGAGTGTTGTATTCAGGTGCCTTGTTTTTAATTCAGAAGCTGCTCTCCTTGCTGGCCGTGTGAGGAGGTAGCGCTGGCATGTTCAGGAGCCCTTTGCACAGCCTGTGGCTGGGGCCAGTTTGCTCACAGGGGTCTGTTTGTGCATTCTAGACCTCGGAAGAAGAACTATTCAGTCCTGGCTGAAGAGTTAAGCAGGAGAACTCAAGGTTAAGTGGCATCTTTTGATGCAACAAGGACATCACTGCTAGAGATCAATGAATCCAAACATCCCACCAGCATTCTCTGGTTTCCTTCTACTTGTCCTGAGACCTCTGCATCTCTTGGCTTTCAGGACATCCTAATGTTGGACCTCCAGGCTGGGCAGCAGCACACCCCAAAAAGTGCTGTGAAAAGCAACCAGTGTAGTGTCTTTCAGCCCCCTCCTTCTCTTTACACACTGACTATTAACTGCACGGGAGCCATGTGGGTTGGGACCTGTGCTCTGTGTGCTATGTTTGCAGGCTTGGGCTCAGCATCTTGCAGAGCAGCTTCTCAACCCGAGCCCTTGTGAGAAGCCACTTCTACCCCACAAACCCTCTCTAGGCTCTGCTGCTTTGCATCAAGGGTGCCCTCAACTGAGAAGGGAAAGTGTTTTTCCTTCCTTACTCAGAGCATGCCTTGAGCATTTTGGCTTGGGTGCCCAGCTCATACCACAGTTCCTCTGCCAGATATGGGCCTATCATGAGTTTTTTTCTGTTTAATCATACAAAGAAAAATGTATTTACTTTTCTCAGTGGACATTTTCACTGCAGTATCTCCTTCTTAGTCATAGAGTGTATTTTCCCCTTACTGAATTACATGGTTTAATTTGTGTGCTTGTGTTTTGCCACATGTGAAGTGTGGGGATGATGCTGTTTGGAAGACAGAGTGATGAGGCTCTGCTCCTCCCAGCTCAAAGGTTAATGCTAATGCAGTGTTTCACTGGATGTTTATCTCTGAGGGCTTCTGGGCAGCTTGGCTGGGAAATCACAGCACTCTTAACTTCCACACCATCAGGCAAAGCCTGATGTTAAGGGCATTGCTGATCAAAGGCAGGTGCATGAACCTCTCAGGCTGGCAGCAGAGGCTGCTTATTCAAATCATCACTCTTTGAGTCACCTTAGAATTTTAAAACTTGAATTAAATGTTCTGTGGCCTTGCAGCACAGCAGGTGGATGTGCCGAAAATACCAATGGGAGGAACGTGGCAAATTCAAGCAACTCCCTGCCTGAATTGAACAGAGGTGTATAAAGTATGTGCAGGAGTTAACACCCTTTGGTTTTGTCCAGGAAGGCACTGTGCAGATGCCCTCATGCCCTGCCCAGCCACCCTGTAGTGCCCAGCTGGCCACTGCACGGAGATAGCCCCGTCTGCAGCTGCTCAGCCTCTGCAGGGGATGAAGGGCAGTGGATGGGCAGAGAAGATTTTTGGGCTGGCTGACTAGGCTGCACAAAGAGGGCCTGTCTCTGCTTCCATTTGCATCACTGGAGATTGTTCTGGGATAGCACAGCATCGTCAGAGGCTTCAGCATTCTCTTTTCTGGCACTGCAGCACTGCATCACCGAGCTGCAGGGCAGTGCTGGCGATAGGCGGCTGTCACTGCGGCAGGTGGCAGAGCTGCTTCGTGTGGCACTGGCATGCGAGGGATGTTCAGTCCCTTGGCACAAGGGTGCATGAAAGCGCTTGCCCCAAACCCGTGGAGCTGTCTGCCCTTCATCATCCCCTGAGCATCGCTGCAGGCAGGTGACCCACACAGGTGTTGTCTGTGAGTGGTGGCAGGTGGCTGGCAGAGGGGTGCAGAGGGACCAGTTCTGTCGGTGGGTGATGGCAGGTGGTGAGGAAACTGTCTGTGGAGCATTATCAGCTCCAGCTGCATCACTAGTGGAAAGGAGGGCAGGTGGGGAGGATGAACGATTATCAGGGACTGAGGGAACACGGGGAAGAGTAACAGCTGTTAAAGAGGAGTTTGTAGCGATGGAAAAGCACCGTGTCTCTTTGATCCTCTGGTTTCTCTGAGGGCTGTAGGATTCCCAAGGCATCAAACCTGGCACACCACTTTGATGCATAAGGGACCTCAGAGCTTCACTTGAGAGGCGGTTGAGTCCTACGGGCATCCCCAGCAGCCTGCCCTCGTGTGTCTATCAGCGTGGGGGGTTTGCTCCATTTACA